>JAOBBB020405912.1:0-17059 GCA_025331005.2 Zoanthus gigantus | reverse complement strand
GATTTTAGTTACAAAATTCAAGTTGCAGGAGCCATTGCGCCGTGTAACACCCCCTTTGCAACTTGTCTCGCAATGGCATTGCAAGAAAAGTTGCACAAAAAATTGCCTCGTGTAACATCAGCTTAAATAAATAAAACATTTTCTCTGTGCACTCATAGCCTGGTGAAAACTGAAGCGAATGTTTGGGGGAATTTGAGAGCAAATTGGTGAAATCCCAAGATGCAGTCAAGTCAAGTTACCAGTTATTGATCAAAATGATCATCAAAAACTGCAAAAGAAGGTTGATGGGTCTAGGAATGGCTTTGATAGATATCAGAAAAGCCTTTGATATAAAAACTGAGGCAAATGTGGGGTAATTTGAGAGCAAATCGGTGAAATCCTGTTGAGTCAAGATATCAGTTACTGATTGACACAATGATCATCAAAAACTGCAAAAGAAGGTTGACAGGTCTAGGAATGGCTTTGATAGATATCAGAAAAGTCTAGTACAAGGCTTTTATTAATAAGATCTTTATCTTACTCGAATATTAAGAATCTTAAAAGGTCATTTAATATCTTAGCAAGATCTTAATAAGTTCTTATTGATTTTGAATAAGATCTTACAAGATTGCTCTAAAGAGCTTGAAAGGATCTTTTTATAGATCTTTATAAGAAATAAATCCTTGTACAATACTTTAGTTTCTTTTAAGGTCTTGTTAAGTATTATTAAAACGTATGAAGTGTTAATCAATTTGTATGTTGGTTATGTTTCAGGTTACCGGATCCATGTCAGGTGTTGTAAAGTCCATGGATGCAGCATTAAAATCAATGAATTTAGAAAAGGTAATTTAACTACAAGTCTGTGCAGAATTAAACTAGAAATAATCATAGTTTAAGGAAAAGTTTTACAAATAGATAAGTTCTACACCTTAGTGAGAAGAATTTTGAACTAACGTTTTGGACTGTAGTCCTTTGTTGGAGTGAATGACTACAGTCTGAAACCTCAGTTCAAATTTCTTCTCACTACGGTGTAGAGGGTATCTATTTGTTAAACTGTTTCTGTAGAAACACCGACGCAGCATTCCAATTGGGTGGATTACTCTAATTGATCAGTGGAATTTTCATACATGCTTAGCAGTTTTTGAATTCCTTAATGGTCTGTGCCCAGTCTATTTAAATAATTTATTTTCTTTAAATTCAGATGTTCATAATTATTGTACGCATGACAGCAAAAATATTCACATGCCCAGAATATCATCCAATTCTGAATATAGGTCATTCGCCTATTCAGCTGCTAAGCTTTTAAAAGTCTTAGCCAGTCAGTTAACGACTCTACAAGTGTTCAAGCATTCAAAGCCGGTTATTGGTTGACTATGAGAAAATAGGAGGGTAATACCATTTTTAACTTTTATTGTTATCATTATCAATTTAATTAATAGTTTTGAAATATACTATAGATTAAGGAGATGTATTCTATCGAAATGCGCTGACAACAAACGCTAAGGTACTGAAAAGTTATTTCTGGTATTTGCAGATTTTTATTTTTTTTTAATCTTAAAAAAAACACATTTCTACCAATGAAAAACTTGCAGATACTTGTGTTTAAAACTGGTTTGTTCCTACACAAAGATAGCTTGGGCTGCCTGTGTAACATTAAGCTTTTCTGTCCCCAGTTCGATTCTCGCAGTGTCCACTCGATCGTATTTTTTGCTCAGTAAACAATTATCTTACGATAGAGTAATTATTCTCTCCTTGTAGATCCGGGCCCAGCTATGATCTGAAAGTTTGGGATTAACAAGTTTTGTCCAAAGAAAATCAGAGCAGTATTTTTTAAGGACTGTACTCTTTTTTCTTGGAGAAGCAATAGCTGCTGTCATTTTTGCTTAACCCAGGGTTAAATTTAACCTACCTTTGAACAACGTGGCCCAGATCATGAAGTTCTGTCTTTTGTAACATTGACTCATGAAGCGTTTATACTTTTACAGGTGTCAGCTTTAATGGATAAGTTTGAGAAGCAATTTGAAGATCTTGACGTACAGAGTCAGACAATGGATGAAGCAATGAGCTCAACTACAACACTCACAGTACCACAAGTAATAGTTTCTTCTTATTCATGAGGCTTGCACAAGTGCAGTACCATACTAACCAGTCAGACTGGACTTCATACAGAAATTTAGCATGAAAATCAACTCAGACTGACAGAAATCATTCTGGTGATTGGATGGATAATTCTGTAAAAGCTACATAAAACTCACCTCCCTCCCCCCCTCTTCCACACACACATACACACACGCTCCGATAAGCTTTAACACTTGAGTTCCCTACAATTCATGAAAGTATTAATAAATTGTTAGTAGCATTTACCACCATTTGCACAACTGGTAAAATCTCTGCCTTCCGACCACAACATCCCGAGTTTTCAATCCCGGGCTCTGCAGAGATTTGAATCTTTGGATGACCTTCGTTTTTGTAAAAAAACTAACTTAGCTTTTCATTTCTCTGAGGTCAGTAAATGAGTACCAGCATCTTATAGATGATAACCTAACATGTATTAGTATCATTTTCCAGGCGGAGGTCAGTAAATGAGTACCAGCATCTTATAGATGATAACCTGACATGTATTAGTATCATTTTCCAGGGGGAGTCAAAGATTCTCATCCATCTAACGCTATGCACACCTGAGATAACAACCAGCTCCAATGAGCCACTTGGCCTGGAAAAGATCCAGCTTTAGTATGGACCACCGCGGGCGTGGTTGGCACAGTTGGTAAGACCTCTGCCTTCCGACCACAAGGTCCCCGGTTCAATCCCCGGCCTTGCCGAGCTTCGACAATATATGTGCAATCTTATCTTCCGCCTAAGCCAACTCAGCTTTCCATCCTTCTGGGGTAGTTAAATGAGTACCAGCGTCTGCTGGGAGTTAACCTGCGATGGATTAGTGTCCCATCCAGTGGGAGTCAAAGACTCTCATCTGCTTAATACTACAAAAACCGGAGATAAGCGCTGGCTCCATGAGCCACTAGGCTTGTAAAGGATTTTTTTAATGGACCACCAAAATTGTCTTACTGCCCTGTGGTTATGACCTTAATTTTTTTTAGTGGTGGCATGCAAGTTTTATCTTTAGTGTCCTTTTTCAGTATAATTGTGGAGATCTATGGGAGCATGGGAATGTTGACAGTTTTATGTGTTAATTATTTTCTTATTCAGTTTGTTTGATTTTGCAGGGTCAAGTTGATAGTTTAATGCAGCAAGTTGCTGAAGAAGCTGGGTTAGTATACTGGCCTAAATTATTTCATTAATCCATTTTGTATGTCTTATGGAACGAGAAAATTGGTGTTGATAACTGACTGGAACTGAAACGGTTAATATTGCTGCATATGCAATACAATGCCACAAAAACATGGTTAGCCTAGTTGCTAATATGCCAAAATATCGTGTGGGAGGAAGGCGTTCCTTGCCGTTCCGGAAAAACACTTAAGGTGAAGATACTGTCTTTGCTCTAACATCTGAAATGGTCGGACCTTCAGGTTTTACCAAAAAAGGATGTTTAACCGTATGCCTCTGAGTCTCTCAACCCCCTGTTAGGGACTCCAAGCACATCTCTCGCAAAAAATAGGGGAGTGATCTTATGGTTTGGTGTTTGTCTGTTCTGTTGACAGCATTCTTTATATTATCTAAATGCATGAGAGACGCTCTATCAAAGCATCTATAATACAGCGGTCGTTTTTAAACTCGCTTGTCCAAACAAAAATGTATAAATGTGATATAAATTGTATGTATTATGTAAATATTTCTAATTGTTTTTGTAATTTTAACTTTAAATGATAAAATGTTTTGATTTGTCAACAAAGTCTAAAGCCTCAAAACTGTCTTTCTCCCGCTAGTCTTGAGCTAAGCATGGAGCTTCCTGCGGGACAACAAACTGCCATCGGTACAGCATCTACAGCCTCAGCTGAACAGGTGAGCTCTCCAGCAAGAATTATCGCATTTGCACACTTTTTGGTTTTGTTTAAAATAACTAAAATTTAGCCATGGTTATATTTCTTTGACCATACAAAATATAAACAGTAAAAGTTCTACTTTTCGAGACAAACAAAATGAATGGTCACTTTATAGGGTTTCGTCAACTGGTTCAAAAGTTAGAATGAATAACACCAATCATTTCCATTCTTCAAGACAAACAAAATGAATGGTCACTTTATAGGGTTTCAGCAGCTGGTTCAAGAGTTAAATGGATAACACCAATCATTTCCTTTCTTCAAGACAAAAAAAATGAATGGTCACTTTAAATGCTGGGCTGGTTCAACTGGTTCAAGAGTTAGAATGAACAACACCAACATTTCTTTAAGTCAAAACAAAATGAATTTTCACTTTTTATGGTTTCATTAACTGAAATTTGCAATAATTTTAAAAATTGAAATTCTATTCATCCATGATTACTATATTTATTTCAATAAGGATCCTTAAATGGAATATAAGTGCCCCGCACCAACAAGTGCCTCCATAAAAGTCCAACTTCCATGACAAAGAAATGGAAATCGATTAAAATGTCAATGTGAATGCTTGAACATGATTGTTACTCAATATTTCTTTTAGAAATGTTTAAAAGTGTTTTTGAGGCAGTTTCGTAAAGTAGTAAAAAATTAATGAGCCCTCTCAAATAAAAATTCAAAAGCTAGATCAGTACTCTGGGTGCTTCATGGAATAAACAATTGTTGCAATTCCTGCTAGTGTACTATACTAGTGATCAATAAAAATACTTCGAAAAGGCTAACCAGTTTGCTATTAAATGAGAACTGGACCCTAAGTACGACATTTTATCGTTAGAATATTTAGGCATAGTAGACAAAAATGTGAAGTTCTTTTTTAAAGTGTTTGCAAAGCTCAGTTCAGACAAAAAATTGAGGTTTTTGTCACAATTCGACAGGATTTAATCTGCGCGGCTCAATATTTGATGTCAGCAGTTGTTTTTAAAATAATTTATGTAACGTAGGTTACCATACTAGAAGGAATAAAAAAAAGAGAAAACATTGTTTACTGTGCGAGAAACTCAAAAAGTCGATTATTTAACGTTAATACAGCAAATGTTAGTAAAAGTTGGCTACCGGTGATATCTTATGTTATTTTTGACGCTGAATCCCAATGTTTTGGTCGCCAGCTCTGATTTTGCGTTTTAAGGGAGGAAAATGACGTCATCGTGAGTGACACTTAAAGTTGCACATACTCCTTTCTTTTTCTTTGTCATCTATAGCAATAATTTGCAATTTCTTTACAAATTAATAGTTAAGATTAAACGAAGTAAGTTCAAAATAAAGAATAATATTTAATTGCGTGTATTCTGTTACTTAAAGGAGATATAAATCTTAAATTACTCCTTAATAGTTTTGGACAACTCTACGGCAGATCGTAATACAAAAAGTAATCGTTTTTCTAATACTAATGCTGAAAGTAAATTTGTTTAGCCTTTCTGCCTTTGTTTGACAGCGAACAGATTCTCCTTTTTGTTGTAGGTTTTGGAAATCCGTTGTTCATGTTGTGCGTGTAATCTTACAATTTCAAGAAGCTCTTATGAGTGGTAGCCTGCCGCTAAGAAAATTGTTCTTTCTTTTTCTGTAATCGCCAAAATTACACAATGACAATAGCACCTTTATGCATTAAATACAAGATATATTGAGGAAATATGGGGTCGAGAGGATTTTTGTTCCGATGTTTGTATTAAAGAATAGGTGCTGCAAGTTTTATTGACAAAACTGTTATTTGACTTTGAGGGCGGCTTTATACTTTGGAAATTTCTGTCTCAATTGTGTTAGCGATTAGTTTTTAAAATGAATAACTCGCTGCCACATGTAATTGCGCTTTCAAAATGTTTCCAAATGATAAAAGAAATGAAAGATTCAGACTTACAAATGGTTTGGGTACGTTTTGAACTAGAGGTTGCAGCTGAAAAAGGTCACGTGATCAAGCTAAACGATGCATGAGATAGGTACATGTATGCCTAGCTGAAAAAGCATCTTACGTAAGCAGAAGATAGACACTCAAGGACAAACTGTTGCTGGGGGCATTGTAGAATGTGTGTATTCACTTCAGAGATGTCCTCCTGAACGCCAAACACTACTCATCCCAAAGAACCGCACCAACTTGGCTTTGTCGCAGCTTACAAGCCAATCATGCGTAACCGATGAAGACTAGTCTCTTCCTGTCTATCGCCAACCAACGAAGATATATTTCTTTCTCTTGTTCACGTTGCCGTTAAAATATGGGGAGATCTTCGAAAAAAGCCAGGCTACCAAGGTCTAAATATTAGCGCTGAAACTCAAAAAGTACACAGCAAGGCTTTTTCAGTTCCACAGGACATTGAGCAATGGGAGAAAATGTTTCCCTAAGCATATTGGTTTGGGGTGCACCCTTTATCAAGTGACCAGGTATAAGGATCTCGTAAAACGTTCCATAAGGCTGGCCACATTCTCAGTTACGAGCAGATCTTCCGAGTCGACACAGGCCTAGCTGAGAGCGTTCTAAAATCACTAGATGATGAAAGTGGCACTATCATTCCACCGAATTTAAAGTGAGGTAGATTTGTTCACTTTTCGGCAGACAATATCAACATTTTAGACGAGACGATGGACGGTAAAAATACTTTTCACGCCACCCAAATATGCATGGCGACTATGGAAAAATTTTCCAAGACGCTGTCCTGAAGGCAGGTTCGCGTTTTGACTACATCCACCTCAAGACAAGGTAATTGTGACCGCTGGAGGGTGTAGTGCTAGTACAGAGGCGCGATCATCTAGCCCAGTGGTCGATACCTCCGTTTTTGAGGCAAACCAAGAGGAGGCTGACACTAGATTAGTGTTGCATTGTATCCGTGCTAATAACAATGAGACAGTAGTTGTGTCTGCACATTCGTCCAGTATTCCATCTCCGAATGTCTGGAAGATGATGGGGACAGCGGCCAGACGCAAGTTCTTTAATATCAAGGTTGTAAGTGAAAAACTACCAGCAGGATTGTTGCCTGCCCTTCTCCCTTTCCATGCTCTGACACGACTTCATATATCACCAATCATAGCAAAGTGTCGGCATGGAAGATCTTCCAGGAGCATTCACTCCATAAAGACATATAACAGTTAAAGAAGGCACAAAATATAAACAGTATCAGTCTTAAAAGAAAAAAAAACACTTGGAGATTTTTTTTTGCAAATATTTAATCACCAAGACAACGAGTTATGGAAATGGCTGCGATTAAGTCATTTTACAACCTTAACAATTCCTCGAATTATTTGGAACTGATTTTTTAGTACTTTATAAAACGTTTTCACCAGTTTTGTTATAGATGATAAAGAAAAAGAAAGTGGTATGTGCCACTTTAATTATCAATCATGATGACGTCATTTTCCGGCTTAAAACTCAAAATCAGAGTTGGCAACCAAAAACTTTGGATTCAGCGTCAAAAATCACATAAGATGGCACCGGTCGCCAACTTTTACTAAGATATGCCGATATGAGGTGCGATTTTCAAAAGCTCGTCTAGTCTATGCTGCAATGACTACAAAAAAAGAAGTTTGTTACCATCGATTTCCTCTTTCTGTTTGTTGTGTAGCCATATTTGAACTGTTGAGCTATTTAAACAACTGTAATTATGCACATAATTTCCTGCACTCTCTACAGAGCTATTCAATGAATCCTGTTATAGACAAGCCAACTCGCTTTCATCAGAATTCTTCTACGCAGATTGATAATATTTTTGTGAGCAATCATAGCGATTTATTTTTAAGTAGAAATGTTGTCACTTAACTAAGTGATCACTTTTCCCAGTTTTGTGTAATACAGCCAGTGATGGTAAAAACGAAGTCCAGCGTTATAAAATTCGTGACTACCTCAATTTAAGCGAAGCCCTTTTATTCAAAATAAATAAAAAAAAGGTATGCTTACTGACTAGCTTGCTTTAGTTACTCGCACGGGAAATGACTCTAGTAAGCAGTTTTCTGTCTTTTATAAAAAGCTAAACTTGTTCATACACATGCCGCCTTAATAAATGTTTCTAAATGAAAAGCTAAACACTTCATGAAACCCTGGATAACAAAAGGCATTAAAACTGCCATATATAAAAAGAATTTCCTGTTTAAATCGAATAATAAATAGAAATAAAAGCTATATAGAAACATGATACCGACACTAACACGTGCAAGCAAGAAGTCGTACGAGCACTCATTTTTCAGCCAGAATATCTCAAACATGAAAAAGACATGGAAAGGCATTCGTGAGCTCATTGATGGTGAAATCGTTTGTCAGTTAATGCATTAAGGGTCAATAAATTCTCACCCTTGGTCCATGAACCTTCAAAAGTTCAATATTATGAATGTCCATTTTGCCACTTATGAGCAACGGCGACTGGCAGCCAAAATACCTCAATCGAAGAAGCACTTCTCGAATTATTTGCCAACTCGAAACGATCCAGACATTTTTGCTATAGACCCATTTCTATCTTTAATAGAATTAAAAATACTTTCAAATATATGAAAAAAGGTTTTATTCTGAAACTCTACCTGTTTCGGCATGTCTTATGCTATTTTCAAGAGTGACTTACAAAGCTCGTTACAAGCTATATATATATATACAATTATAAATGATTGATAGTTAAAATGTGATATACAATAGTTGTGGTTGCTAATTTCAATATATGATCGTAGAAGGACAAACATGCATTAACGATAAAATACTATGAATAGCTATCTAATTGAAATACCAAATTAAACTAGGTAGTCAATTAACTAGATAAACTAAAAGTTAGAAAATAAATGCTGCTTTCATGTGTTTTACCTGACCATTGAGTTCTGGTTTTAAGTTGTGGCTAAGTTTTAGGAGTGTTGGAGATTTAGCTGTATTTTAAAACAGTTAGGAGAATATTTTTGTGAGCAGGTTTTAGATTGTTTTAGATGTTTAAAGATGTGTGAATTTTTATCTGTTGAGATGTGCTCCTTATGTCGTAGATGATTCCACAAACAAAATTTCTTACTTTTTGTATCATTTTAATTTGGTTTAATTCTTACAAATTTTAGTTGATTTACTCCTCGAATTCACAGAATACAATTGAATAGTTTCGACAGACCCCCAAGTTCTGGGGGTCAAATTTCAGTTACATCATTTGTGCTATTTTGTTTCATTGTCTCTCTCTTTTAAACTAATAAGAGAACGTATCAATCATCAATTTCCTACACCTTAGTCCTTGTTCAAAAATGGCGAGTAGACTCACCAATATAACGGGTGGTACATCCCGCGCAAGTGAATTCATATACAACATAGGATTTTAGAGCATCGGGAATTGATTCTTTAAAAGTGAAAAGGTTTTTTATTTTGAGAGAAGAGAAAACCAGTTTTATTTTAACATCCGAGCAAAAGTTTTTACTTAGCGTTTTAATTTTTATATCGGCAAGTTTACAGAAGTTACCGATGTAAGGTAATTTGAAATAAAGAAAATTTGTTGAGTTGTTTTGAGAGGTTACCATATATAATTGTGTATATATATATATATAGCTTGTAACGAACTTTGTTAGTGACTGTTGAAAATGGCATTTATGAGACATGCCGAAACATGTCGAGTTTCAGAATAAAAACGTTTTTCATATATTTGAAGGTATGTTTATCATTTGTGCTTCTACGCTGTTATGGAAATTTAATGGAATCGTTGAGAAGCTTCTGTATACAAGACTTAAATCTTACACGGATAAGAAGCAAATATTTTGTCACTCACAGTATGGATCTCGCCATTCAACGAAGCATACAATCCTAGATATTATTAATAAAATTCAAACAAGTATGGCCAGAGTCTTAATTGATTTGAGTAAAGTATTTAACACAGTTGATCACAGCATATTATTGGGAAAGCTGCGTCACTATGGAATAACAGGAGACTTTGGAACTGTCTGCCCATGAGTTTGCGTAACAAAAACATAATCCATTTTAAAAAGGATTTACATCAAAACCTCAGAACCTCAGAGAATGAATACATTGGCATAGACAAAATAATGACTCGGATCCTGGCCATCTAATTCTTTTTTTGTTTAATTTAATTATATTATTTCTACTTTTGTCTACTAAACTATAAATATATACAGTGTATCATAAGAGGGTAAAATAATCCAAATACAATAAAACGAAACTATTATAAATTATTTCTCTTTTCTTCTTCGCTTGCCTCGAATAGTTCTTTATCTGCAGGTCAAGAAAACACATTAATATAATTATATGGACAAAATAAATAAAATGATGGTGATGACGGTGATGATGATTTGAGCTTCGAATATCGTAATCTACGTCATATCATCATTTGAATACCGCTGACTATCTAAATAGGCGACCGCGGTATTGACTCTTCTGTAGAAATTTTTCTGCGTTTCTACATTTAATTTCTCAATGTAATTCGACTTAAATTTAAAAAAAAACTTCACAGGGTTGATTTATTATACCAATAGATTCAAACCAAAATAATTTAGTTTTACCATTCAGTTCTCCTTTAACAAAGGGTGGTGAAATTGCCCCTTGGATCACGGAGGACAACCCGTTCAGTAGTCCGAGTTGGGAATTTGAACCCAGATCATCCGCATTCAAATCTCTGACTTTGATCAATGAGATAAATGTATTCGACCGACATGCGTGAAAGTCACACCAAATACTTGAGGGTGTAATAAATTTGGAGAATGGTCTCCGTTTTTCTTTTTTTCACTTTTTTTTCTGACACGAATTTTAATCCCATGCATACGCGTACATATGTGCTTAATTCAAGATGGTGGAAAGCGACTAGGATACTTTTTTTAGCTGCAAATTTCTTTGTCATTATTTATAATATTTGTTATTATTTATCATATTTGTCATTTATTATATTTGTCAATTTTTATTATATTTGTCATTATTTGTATTAAGTCATGATCAGGAATCACTTTAGAGCTACTCAAATTTTAGCGTAAATAAAGTTTTTAACATTCATTGTCTTTCCTTCAACAGGATGAACTTTCTCACAGACTGGCTGAACTCCGAAAAATGTAAACGTAACAACATCTAACAATAGTTACTCTAAGGTCTAGAATCTGTTCACCACTGGTGATTCTCATGTAAATTTTAGTTTACGAACTGAAGGTTTTTTTCGAGAAGATAATTTTATAGTAAAAACCTGCGTGTAAGAACCAAGTTATCTAAACTTTGGCAATTTGGGTTCTTGTTTAACAAGTTAGTTATTTGCAATTTAGGAAGTTTTTTGATTGATGTGAAGGAGCATCTTATAATTAACTATTAGAATACAAGCTTGAAACTTCTATCGCCTTATAAAATGAGGAAGGCGATAGAAATTGAGAGCAAGCATTCTAATCGTTTTAGTAGAAATCTCTGAAGAAGAAAGTCAACCAGCAAATGTCAAAAAAATTACTACCGTGGGACGTTGATGAAGAAAGCAAGCTACCTGTCTAGACATGTTAAGAGACCCCTAAAGAGCAATTAGAATTTTGCTAGGATAGCCGTTAAAGGGGTGTTAAAACTGGCTTTTTGATTTCTGGCATGGAAACGAGGGTATGGACGTTTGGTTTTTAAAAATGATGTTAATGATAACGAATCACCTTTAAATTACCTTGTATTACCAAACAGCACCCAATTACCATATTTATGCTATTAAGAGCGTGATCACGTGACTAAAACTGTTTGCATGAAAACGAGGCTAACATATTCAAAACTGTTTTAATCAATTTATATATATATAAGACATTTTGACCTTTTTACACTCAAAGTTTAATCACTCACTTCATGTAAGTATTTACAGGTGCTTTGGAGTAGCATGACGTCATGAAATACACCATATCGAAGCTGGACAGTTTTCTCTAAAATGTTGTGTCTCTAAAAACCATGTTAATTATAATGAATCATCTTGAAACTAACTTGTACTACCTAGAATGCCGAATTATTACATTTATAATTTCAGGGATGTGTTCAGCTGACTAGAACTTGGTTGCATGAAAACGAGGATATAATACTAAAAATCTTCAGAGTTTTCCGTTCCAGACATTACATGGAATACTGTTAAAGATGCTGCTCGTTCTTCCTCAAGAGCTGTGAAGATTGGCTTCAGTGGGGTTATTTTGCATCTCTGACCAACACCAGTAACAAAGACTGTATGGTCACAAAGTTGTAGTATTCTGGAAGCTCTTTCAGGCAACCATGCAGCTGACACCACTAACAATCAAGGCTCTATTGAGTAACGTGAACTGCAGTCATAGAGTGATATGATAGCTGACACTGTCAACGGTATGGCCGAAGTTCAGACTCTAAAGAACAGCAAAATTGTTTGACAAATATGGCTGAATTATGTCCTATTTTTACAGGTATGATATACCGTACTCTTAAAATGGCTACGCATACTAGAGGCAGAGCCTACAACTAGCAATCGCCTATTGCATCACAGGTTTAACTAACATCTCCAAAGTCCCAATGAAGAAGCTTTTGTCTCATTTGAATACAAAGATGGAGCTTTCCTGCTATCTTGCAAAGAAAACACTCTCGCGAGGACAGTTGTGTGGAAAACGTATTGTTGTTCCATGGTCTAACCAGTGCAAAGCTTCACACCAGGATATGTCTCATCTACACAGTGACCAAGAAGAGGCAGACACCAAACAAATACTAAATGCCATAGATGCTACAACTTCTGGTGCTACCACCATTCAAATCCATTCTCCAGACTGCCGTACTTGCCCTTATATTGAGCCGATACCTTCAACTTTAAGAACATACAGTCATTGTTACTGGATTTGGTCAGAGACGCAAGATAATCCCACTGAAGTCAATCTTCACAGCTCTTGGGAAAGAACAAGCAGTGGCTATATCAGGATTCTATGCAATGCGGATAGCACTGGTTGTTTTTACGGCAAAGGGAAGCCAAATTTCTCCTGAAATTCTTCTTCTTACACAATTTGCGCTTTTTGAAGGCATCAAAAGGACTCACTATCAGGCTCTGGTTTGGGATCTGACACAGTCATCCTAATTTTGCTATACTGTAACCACAGGGATATGGATGTCTCAACTAGCACCAGTATCAGAGGCAATCAAACACCTTACAAAGTGTGGCTGTGCCAAAACAAGATGCTCTTAAAAACCATTGCCAATGCAAAAAAAAAAAAAAGCTTGGCTGACTTGCACAGATCTGTGAAAATGCTCCGAATCAGATGATGCTTGCAAGAATTCAGATACTGCTTAAGTCCTCGAAGATGAAGGTGATGACCTCACCGGCTTTGAAGATCAAGATGATGATCTCACATACTCTGAAGATAAAGATGATGACCTCAACTGCTGTAAAGATGAAGGTGATGACCTCACCAGCTTTGAAGATGATGACCTCATATACTCTGAAGATAAAAATGGTGACCTCACCTGCTTTAAAGATGAAGCTGATGACCTTACCAGCTTTGAAGATCAAGATGATGATCTCACCCACTCTGAAGATGATGCATGATGATGATGACACTATCATAATATTTTTAACTTTCTTTATTATTATCAACATTTTTATGTTGAACGCTTTTTATTTCAAAGTCTTTTGACGCAAAGATAAAACATTTTAGCCTGCTGAACTATACTCCTAAAGACCTGTAAAAAGTTGCATAAAGTAATGGATAAAACTTTCAGTACAAAAAAAAAGTTTATATGTACTTTTATAAAGTGATTAAGATAACAGTTGAGTATTGTAACCTCGGTTTCATGCAAGTAATTTGTAGTCAGATGAGCACACCCCTAATATCATAAATGTTGTCTTCTAGGTGATGCAAATTCGTTTCAAAATTATTCATTATAATTAACATGGTTTTTAGAATCACATTACAAAAAGAAAACTTCCCAAGCATCGAAATGGTGCTCTTGATGACGTCATGCTACTCCCAAGCACCTGTAGGTAGTTACACGAAGTGAGTGATTAAACTTTGAGTGCAAAAAGGTCAAAATGTCTTGTTTATAGTAATTAAAACAGCTTTTAAATATCTTAGCCTCGTTTTCGTGCAAACAAGTTCTAATCACGTGACCATGCCCTTACTAGCAGAAATATGTCAATCGGGTGCTGTTTGGTAATACAAGGTAGTTTAAAGGTGATTTATAATAATTAACATGGTTTTTAAGGATCAAACGTCCATAGCTTCGTTTCCATGCCAGAAATCAAAAAGCCAGTTTTAAGATCCTTTTAACGGCTATCCTAGCAAGATTGCCAGTTTTTATTGTTCCTTATAGGTGTCTTAACATAACTAGATAGGTGGCTTGCTTTCCTCATCAAATTCCCACGGGATAACATTTGCTGCTTGACTTAGTGAATTTATTCAAACAACCAAATCTATGCTGATACAAAAGGAACTATTCGTCAAATTGATACTTCAAAAATTTTTTTCTTACCTTTGAGATTTTTAGAACATATTTTCTTGCTATTTTGGATTTCTCTGGAATTGCGTTTTAAATAAGTTGGAGAAGGATTCTGTTACTTGTGGCCTTAATATTTTTTTAACGTGCTTTTCGAACGTTAAAACCAAAATTTTAACCAATTTTGAAGGTTTTTCCAGAATCAGTGAAAGGGAAAAAATAGTTATGGCAAATCAACTAATTTCTAGTAACTCACAGGACTTAATCAAACTAAAACATCAGTTCAATGGGTGTTAGCGTACTTTAATTTTTTTAAAATTCTATAAAGTTAAAAGTAATGTTGGACACATTTGGCTCGCTATAAATACACTTTATCATTGAAACTAGTAAAAAAATACATTGGATTAAAAATAATAAAAAAAGATTGCTATTGTTTGTGGAAATCAAGTTTTTAATGAAAACATTGAATGCATTTCTATGAATAACTGAAATATTATTTATCCCATGTTTAATAACAAGTGGAATGCGAAACAAATTTTATTGAAAAAGTCGTCTAAGTACAGATTTGTTGTTATCAAAAACTCGATAAAAAGGAAGAGAAAATCGAAGCCTTTGTCCAAACGTAGGCGCGACGATCTACAGCAGATCATCGGAACTTTTGTATAACCAGAAACATTTTAGATACGTGTGGACTGTCGAATCCGGCAATACTTTTGTCCCATTATGCAACAAAGTTTGACTTTTCTGTTTTTGTCTTACATATCAATTTTGAACAGAAGCATTTCAACACAAAACAGCACAATTGGAAAGAAAAATAGAATTTTCCGCTAATTTGTAGTGTAAACATAAAGGAGGTATGTGCGCATGCTCTGCATATGATTATTCATGGAGTTTCCTGGAGACTAAAATGAATCGGGATACTTCTCGGTTATGTGTGTAAATGAAAGAAAAAAAGTTGTGGATACCAAAATATTCAGATACGTGTGGGCAGGGAAAATGTTAAACATTTGGGAAATTTTGCTTAGATGATATCGGTATTAGTAACAATGGAAGCCAGGAATTAGAAGGATCAACAGAGGAAAATGTTTCCAGGTGAGGTTAAGCTCAATCATTTAATATTTAAATAAATATTAAATAAAATTCAAACTAAGTAGCGATAGATAAAAACTTTGTAAATGTTATAAATAAAAGAATCAAGAAAAAAGGAAACTGAAAAATTCTGAAGAGAAAATGCAAAAAAAAAAAAAAAAGCGGAGGAGGATCTACATCTTGATTGGCTAAGTTAATTTTTCTATAAAAATGATGTCGAACTGAGAAGGTCATAAAAGCTGACTGAACTTGCAACGATTCTTTATTCCGTGAAAACTAATGCAAGCATACTAACATACGGGTATTGGACACATAACAGTCCGTGGGCCAGAGGGGGAGACCCTCCCCTGTTTTGGAGATTTTTTGGGACACCTACAGTTTTGAAGCTTTGGTCAAGGGTGTTCCGAAACTGGTTGTCCGCATTTGTTACGTTGGTGGGTGTGGCTGTACGAACGCAATCTTTATCTAACCTATCCACTCATAAGAATCCTCACTCAGAGGGAGATGAGTTTACATGGAAGAAGAAGAAGAAGAAGAAGAAGAAGAAGAAGAAGAAGTAACCTAAAAAACTAGAGGTACACCAGTATGGTAATTGTATAAAAATGTATTACATCGAAATAGAAAGAGCGATGATGAATCTAACCTTGCAAAGTTACTCAACTATATACGCTTTACATGTTTCGAAGAGTATGTAATCCACTTAAGCTCGAGAAGTTACTACTGCGCATGCCCGTTTAAAAATGCTCAAGGTAAATAGTACATTTTGTTATTATTGTTCCTAAAGTTTGCAAATACACTTTGTATTGTATTTAATCTTTGGCACGTTTTATTCAATCGAATAAAAGTAATTGAAGAGTTGAATTTTCCCAGCATTCCTTTCCAATTTATCACATCCCACAATGCATTTCTACTGGAGTTACAGGTCCTCCGTATTGGAACAGATATGAAGTGAGTTTGACTTTGTCTTTGAGAGTTTTTCTAGCAAAACCTTGCTTATAGATCTACAATGTTGCAAGAATGAGTTAAATTGTTGTACGTTGAGGTTACCGTATACCTTCAGGGGTGTTTTTCGTATTTTGAATTAAAATGAAAATGAAAATATTGTATTTTTTGAAAAAGCAACAGGGGCGGATCCAGAAGCTTTGAAGGGGGGGGGCACCATTCAGATTCTGATGTCTATTAAAGGGTTATTTTAAAAAACAGATCACGATTTTTCCCAAAAGGGGGGAGCACAGGTCCCCCCCCCCCCGAGTAAGGATCAAATCTGCCTTTTAAAAGTTACAGTTGGTAGCGATTATTGAAATAAAATGATTTAATTTGTCCGTCAGTTTCAAGTTTCAATTTTTTCACTTGAAGAACACAGGGTTTTACTTTACTTTAGTCCCCAACTGGAATATTTGATAAAATTGTCTATCTGAAGGTATATGGTAACTTAAGGATTAAGAACGAAATGAAAAAAAAAAAGAAAAAGAAGCTTGTAGTATAAGAGTTTCTCGATGTTTCTCTATTCAGAGTTTTGAGAGTTAAAAAAAAATTACTTTAGGTAGATTTTTTTATCTTATAGAATAAAAAAGCCCGTTTCTGTGTTTGTTTACACGAGAGAATTGCAAATGCATAT
>JAOBBB020405808.1:0-17064 GCA_025331005.2 Zoanthus gigantus | reverse complement strand
GGTTAGCTCCCAGCAGACGCTGGTACTCATTTACCTACCCCGGAAGGATGGAAAGCTGAGTTAGCTTAGGCGGAAAAAAAGGTCACACAAATATTAAAATCTCGGCAGAGCAGGGTTCGACCGGGGAACATGTGGTCGGGAGGCAGACATTTTACCAACTTTGTCAACCATAGGGAAATGTATGAACATTAATAACTATTAACGACCTACCAAGCTGTAATATTCTTAAAGTTAAAAAATTCTTAAATCATAAGTCGATAGAATATGCCCGGGAATACGGTACTTATTCCATGCTAAATCTGGTAGCAAGTTTTGTAAGACGTTCAATATATATGCACTTTCCGGAGTTTGCATCTCGTGTACAAAATGTACATGCTTAATTTTATTGCATGTTCCGGTCGATCACCAAAAAGACCAGTCACTGGTGTTGAAAGAAATTTTTCATGGACGGGTAGTATACAGTTTTGCTTGTTTGATTGGCCTGTTTGCTCTTTCAATATATTGTATACTTTAATGTTTTTATATCAGTGTTTGCAACCCTTTATTCTAAAAGAAATTTCAACCTCGAAAATACTCACCAATTTTAGCCCCAGGACCGTGAACGAAGACTGGGTATCATAGAGGGCCATGGGCTATTTTTAGCTTGTTTACCGTTTTAGGTAAGGGTTTTGCCTCGAAACCGAGACAATGCACGGTGCAGTGTAAAGGTAACTTTGCCTTTATCGGGGTTTAGTTTAGCTCAAAAATTGGATTCACCCGAAATTCAAAGAGTAGCAGGGACATTTCATCTGATTTTCCAAGAACGAAATTAGCAATCAAACCAAAACTTCAGTTGAAAGGAAGTTTGAATTAGAAAAATAGATTACAATATTCAACCCAGGGCGCCTAGCATTAACCAGCTCTCGAACAACAACAGCAGTTGACAAGAGCAGTTTCAAATAAAAATTATGTCAACGAGTGTCTGTTTTGCTTCACAAAGTTCTATGGTGTTTAAGGCCAACAACTCGCAAATTATGAAATTTTCTAAAAGTACGTTAGATGAGCCAAGCTAAATACGGAAAACAACTATTGCTGTCGTGATAATTAACAGACGGGGTCGGCCCCCAGAACAAATAGAGTTGAATATATTTTGGAAACCTAAAGAGTTTAAACTAGGTTTTCTTACCTCTAATATATTAGTGTCTTCCTTCATTTCACATGAACGCGGATTACCAACCTCAACTTCTCCAGAGCCTTCGGATGTTTCACAATTTATCAAACAAATCCAGTTACAAATAATTGCGAGAAGTAACGCACCCGTGAAAATTATTCTTTCCATCTTGTATGCATTCAGTTGAAAAACTCTGACAGTAGATACAAAAAATGCACCAGTTTCAACTCATAATTAGTGACACCAGCAGAGACTTTACAGAGAGGCAGTGATGTCTGTACAATAAAATGTTTATGAACCCAGGCTATATGGAGAAACAATGATGCTACGGTAATAACAATTTCAGTCTTCAACAAAATACCAAAATATTATTTTGCGAAGTAACGCAAAACAAAATCCAAAATTTTGTTGTGGCATAGGAAAACCTTAATAGATCAAAATGAATATGAAGTGGTCTCATATTTTAGTCACAAAGCAAGAGTTTTTTTCATACAACTTGTAAAATAACTTACCGCACTATGAAGTTAAAGAGGTGAAAACAGTAACAGTGTCAAGTCCAGTTTAAAATGAATGACAAGGCCAGGTTTGTTCAGACAAAAGTCTTTTCCTTTGCCACACAACGGCGAGCAAGGCTGTAAAAGAATTTTGTAAAATTTCCAACTGAGTTTGTCCGTGCAATTGCACCATACTGTGTTTGACCTCCTGCAGTCTTTTCAAGGCGACAAGACCCAACAGGAACGAGCTGTACTTTGGGTCGAAACTTTATGCGATGAAAGTGTTAAAAATAAAAATATCAAAACAGAAAAAGTTACGAGAAAATAAAAAATTTCGGTAAAAAGAAAGTTTAAATGTATATAAATTATAGTTATGTTCTATGCTTAAATCCAATGTATTTTGTTGTATACACAATACAATCTAGTTTTCATCGCAGGGACGGATATTGTTGTCTATGTAATCTTACTGTCGTTAACTGACAAATAACAATCTTTATTGCCATATTTCAAGATTTTAAGAGGATCTCTGCATTAAACGTTCGTATTTATTGGTTGCTGCTTAGTTAAAGGAAATCAAGAAACTTTCAGTCTCTCCCGCTTGTAAATAATGTGCTTTATAAAGAATCCACAAAGAAAACAGGACTGAAAGTTATGCTCAAGCAAGCGCGCATTTGGTGCTGAGGTAAAAGGCAAAAGAGGTTGACCGTGTGGTGTTACTGTTCAAACCGAGTTGAAAATCAACAAGACTCGTTCTCAGGGTGCTTGGCAGTAAAACAAGCCTATGGTCGGGAGAGAGACTTGAGAAACGCTGGGACTAAGTGCAGCGACCTACGAAATAAGGCGTCAAATCAAAAGAAAGACAACAGCCGGACAGGTACAGAATTCCAGCTGCTACGGTAGAATGGTAAAATTTTTCGGATTTCAATCCACTTTTCTGTCCATAGAAGGAAAGAAGACCCAAGTAAGTTGTAGCGGTATGTAACACAAACAGTTACTCCACTCGAAAAAAACATCGTCATAATCAAACAAATCGTTATCTACCTGAAAGAAAAAACCTAATTGCAGCGAAGCGAGCCTTTGCGAACGTAGCTAGGCTGCTATCCTAATTCAGTCAATGAATAAACGGCTTGCAAAAATTAAGATTTGATTCAACCACAATGCTTAGCGAGTGCCAAAAAGACGGTCAATCCCGGTTTCTGGTAAGCTACTCACCCACCCCTCCCTAATGTTGGGGTCAGTAGGCTGTGGTTAGAGTTAACCCTAACTCTAGGGGGGTGAGTAGCTTACCAGAAACTGGGATTGATCCGTTTTGACACTCACTAAGTAATTTCTTTTTTCTAGCTGTCCCAAATGTTGAACAGCGACACTCTTAGGGAATTTTACAGAACATTCTAGTTGTTGTCATAGTGACTCTAAACAAATTAACAGATTCGAGATAGTTCTGCTATTAGCTGCAGTATTTTCTAGAGTTACATGTTTTCTAATTTTGTGCTTTGTGCTAGAAACATTGAAGTAATGTTTACCTTCTCGAACATTCAAACATTGCCTCTATAAGCAGTTCGATTATGTCAGTCAGTCAGTCAGTCGTATTATTTTACTTATACAGTTTGAAACACTACTGATTAAACATTCAACTGTAAATACGCTACGTGTCCAGTATTCATTTTTTAAATTCCCAACACGATAGTGCCAGTGACTTCATCTTTTGCTGTCAACCTTCGAGTCCTTGTGTTCGTTGTTAGTTTAGTTAATGCTACTGTTACTAAAAGCATGTCTTTCTCGCTGCAGCGCAGAAGCTTTCGACCTAAAAAACTACTGTTCCGTTTTAGTCTTCTTTGTAGGATTCACTTCGTATACTCATATCAATGAATGTTTCGTTTTTACAACTAGTAAGTAAATCTTCATTTAATTATGTTTGTTTGCATACTATATTTTCGAAATGACTGACATTTCTCGTTCAGTTTTTAGTCTTCCGAACTGCTAACCAGAAGAAAAACAGAAAAGCGAACCTCTACCAATATTTTTATATATGAATTATTCGAAAACATTGTTTTTAAAGGAGTTCAAAGACGATCTGATAAAGAAGATAGAGATTTGCGCGTGCTCTTGTTGCAGTTTATTCATATAATACAAAAGGATTCAAACCACGAAAATGTTAAGTTTAAGATAAATTCCTCTGAAACAAATAACATACTGAAAATTTCTTCAAATTTTGCCAATATCAACATGTGCCTAAAAGTGTTAATTTAAAAAGGGGGATCACCTAACTTGCGTAGCTGGCGGTCTTGTGAGAGAGAAAAGACTGGGGAGAGGTTAAAGAAGACCGACTGCCCGAAAACTAAGCTTTTTCCAATTCTCCGTCCACTAGTCGACGGGAAAAACTGATTGGCTCTTTACATTCGGTTTGTTAATCATTGAATCGAGTAAATATGCAAGTTGTCTGCTCCAGCAAATTGTGACATTTTTTAATTGATTTATACACACTCTTAAACTGTTTAAAACTGATCGTATTGAATAAAGACAAGAAGCATTACAAAAATGATAAACAAAATTTTCAAAAAACTAAAACACAGCAACTGAAAAAATAATAGTCGGTTGAATATAAATGAACACACAAAGCCTGTTTGCAAGACAAAAATCGTTTAGACTATAATAAATAACCAGTTTGCAGTTAGCGGAGCTGAGATCGTTTAAAATTTAACTGCCGAAGAACTTTCAGACAGAATTTAAAAATCTGTTGTCGAAGCGCCACTTCACTTTCTGTTTGCTTCCGCTGAAATAGTGCTCGAGTAGAAGTTTCTTTGCTTTTTAAAGTATAGCGGCAGCAAATTACATGAAGCAATTGAAGATTGCCCTAAGTTTAGCAAAAGCTTACGTGAATCGCAAGAAAAAGAAAATTTCTTTAGCTCTAATTTAACTATTCACTGTTTGCTAAGGGAGGTATCACATTTATGTATTGTGTGGGAGGAAAGGGCACATTTTTTCCCGAACCCCAAACAATGGGGATTACGCTTTTTTTTTTCAGACTCTTGAAGGCGTGCGATATTCAAAAGTGCAACTGCATGAGGTCAGTCTGAAGTCACTCGGCAAAAGTTCGACACAAACAGCAAATGAAAACTGCGAAATCCTTGGTAGAAAGGGGAATCTGTACAGAACCAAGAAAACTGATGGAGGAGACGTTTCAGCTGACCAAGTGCAAATCTGAACCATTCTAGTTATTCTCGTGGATTGGTTTGACATCTTTAACTTATAATAAAGAGCTGAAATGAAGTAAAATACAAATGTTGTAGTCGTTTGTTATAACCTTCAAAAATAAAATACCTCTCACGGTTTGACTACCCAGTTGCGGATTCGGATTCGTGTAGACGGGTTCTAAACCGTTCTCGGGGGAAACCAATGCGATCAAACAAATAATCATATGATTCGTTGATAGGGGAACATGAAACTCTTGAATTAATGAAACGGAATGGATAATCAGAAATGACATTCATAGATGCAGTTGAGAGTTTTCACCTGCTCGAGAATTCTCACAAACTTTGTTGAGGTTTTCACCAGGCTATGAAGGCACTGAGAACATGTTTTATTTCTTTTATATTATTATTAGATTCCGAATTAACAAAAAGAAATACGCTATGCGAAGCGCGCATGTTTCGTTATATTTCTTTAATGAAACTGTAAATTATCTAAAGCCTGACGTCTTTTTTGTGCTTCATTGAGCAAAAAAAACACACTTGTTGACCAATCAAAACGCAGGTGGGATCCAATCTATTTATAAAATCGTACAATTCGTTTATAGGGCAATATACAGATATTGAAGTTCTTGAATAAAGCGTTGCACATTGGACAATAGGAGTGACATTCATCAATCAGATTTAAGTAATAGCAACGCTAGTATTCCTCTGCGATAAAAGATCAGACATTTTTCACAATGTATGTTCGTAAGTAATACCGAGATTGCTTTATGATCTTGACTACCAGTCATCAACACGAGTTTGAAAAGCGAAACATTTTCCTCATTTGAAAATACTCTAGCCATGTTTTGGTTAAATATATATCCGACTTTTAAAATCGTTTCACGATGCTACTTGCTACATGCCTAAAACCTATACTTAGCAACGTCGATATATACTGTAAATTCAGTTCTACACGCCAATGTTCCGTCTGCGTATTTAAGGTCAGCGGTAACTTGTAACTTGTACATGCCCGAGGCGTCAAGTTTCTTGGTAGTATAAAGAATGCCGTGGTTACCAAATTGTTTGATGCCAAATGGCGACGAGTTAATGGCAAAGGAATAAGAAAACTGACAGTACAAGCCAGGGTTACCAAGCACGCTAGGCGGAAGATAGGGGATTAGTTGAGCCACATCCACACTGGATGGAAAGCCCTGGGGCAGAGTGATCGCGTTGTATCTGATTGCTTCTGGTGTGCAGAAACTGGGATTTGGACACGAGTTTACGCAGAACCTACGAACAAAAACCAAAAAAAAAATTACTGTTATTGAATTCTAAAGCGTTTCTTCCGCTGACGAATATAGGACCTTCAATGCTTCTGTCAGGTCCATTCAAGTTTGATAATTAAGATGAGTTTTGTGGTAAAGACTTCATTGTTTGTAGCAGTAGCAAACCGACTGTGGAGTCAAAGCCATTGATGAAGTTTCTATTGTGCATACAAGAAAAGTTTAAAGTGTTTCCTTATTCTGTTTAAAAAATAAATTAAAAAGTGACATGATAAAACAAACGTTTTTAATATACTGAACCATCATTAGTTTAACTTAGGCGGTTCACCTGGTTTCTTATAATTATATTAACTATTAAAACAACAGGTCATGCATAGTTTGGGTAAAAGGAATAGGTAGTTTTATGTCCTACCCTGCTATTGGTTGATTATAATTCTGTGGACAAGAAGCATCAACACAGTGGTAGCCTCCTCGTGTGTTGAAACACTGCTGACCCACAGAACAGAGGGCTTGGTTTATAGCACATTCATTCAAATCTGAAGTGAAAATATAAAAGATTTTAAAGTTTAAGAAACATAAAAACAATCATTTACAAAACTATTAGATATAGTGTTATATGTTCCCTACGTGAGTTCCTGTAGCTCAGTGGGTTAAAGCGTCTGACCGGTAATCAGAAGGTCATGGGTTCGATTCCCGTTAGAAACTTCTTCTGAGAAAAAGAAGCTTGTGTCAACACGAACATTTCTTCTATAGTTATTTCCAAGCTGAAGATATTTATACAACAACTTATTTTTGTTTAGAGCTTTTCTTGATGATGATTTAAACTCCACCTTCTAGACTCACAGCCCCTAATACTATTTCCACCTATCAACTCCGTTATTCTTATCTTAACCACCGGCCTCTTTATGAATGAACGGAGAAGCGAGTAATTTTAGTGAAGCAATAGCAAACCTTCACAGCGTTTTCCGTCGGCCGCCAAACCGTAGCCTGGTGGGCACGTGCACCTGTAACTCCCAACACTGTTGACGCATGCGTATTGGCATTGGTTTGTAGTATTGGATGCACATTCATCTACATCTGAAATTGTAACTCATCATGTTAAGTTCATGTATAGCATACTACTTATATTGGGCAAAGTACACATCAATGATCAAATGCGTATTACAACATATTACTAATAAAAATATACTTGTAAAATTCAAAATTAGTTAACAATAAAATATAAAATTATTATGATAAAATAACATCTATCAAAAATCCTAAGAAGCATTTTTCTAATAAATATCTAAAATCATCTACATGTTTTGCTAAAAAGATAAGTTTTAAGACGACACTTAAAAACTAGAATATCCCCTGATAACACGAATTTCATGTGGTAGCTCGTTCCATAGTTTTGGGGCGGCTATCTGGCAAGCCCTATCAACTAGTGTGACTTTAGATTTAAGTGCAGGGAAAGGAAGTAAAACTCCTCTACTAGAGCGCAGATGGGTGCTTGCGGAATAACCAGGTCTCTCATGTATGGTTGGAAAATACAATGAATCGCCTTGAATGTAAAAAGTAAGATCTTAAACTTAATGCGCTATCTAACAGGAAGCCACTCATCAGTGGTGTGATGAGTAGCGTGGAGAGCTACAAACAAGCCTTGCTGCTGCATTTAGAACGCGCTGGACCTCGTTAAGCTGCGAGGCAGGTATGCCGTATAAAAGGCTGTTACAATAATCAACGCGTGATGTTACACAACGTGCACTAAGGAATTCATATGGGCGAAATTTAAAAACTTTCTGATGCGGATGTTGAGTAAATGACAAAACGCTTGGCTAAAAAGCTTACTTATATGAGTTGACATTGACATTGTGGAATGAAACCAAGTTCCAAGACTATTTACTATTGCCTGAGATCTCACTATCGAACTACCAACTATAATGCTATTAATATCAACCTTAGCTAACCGCTGCCTAGTAGCTACGGCTAGAAACTCAGTTTTATTGTTATTTACTATAACAAACGGTCTTTAATCATCCTTTTTCTTAAGTCCGTATTAGAGTCACACATGGCTTTTGCCGCGACTTCAGCGTCACCTGGGGTATTAGGACTGAAAGCAATTTACATGCTTAACCTTAACTGTCTTGGTGGGCCATAGCGTACCATTCAATCAAACCGTATTAAAGATTATTAAAAGCCTAATTGTATTAGTCGCACACTAACGCAAAACAATATAATTCAATACTGAAACAAAAGGAGCAAGGGAAACAACCAACTCTAAACAAGTTTTCTTATACTAGCAATTGCAGTAGTTTAAAATTGAGCTGGTTTTCACTGTGGACTCCATTTAAGCGTTTCGGACAACTGACATTTTTTCTTGGAAAGTGCTCGTCAACTCTTGCCAAAAAAACCTTCCTTCGACACTTACCGACACAGTCTTGTTTGTTTGAATGGAGGCGATACCCTTTGGCACAAGAGCACGAATAACCGGCATCTGAGAAACTACAACGTTGTTTACAGTGAAGGTTTGCCAACAAACACCCGTCAACTCCTGTAATTGAAAACAATAATGTTTATTTATATCTCACTTGGAAAACAAAAAAGGTTGCAGAATTTTGAAAGTTGGTTGTATTTGCGTTTTTTCCCTGACGGATGCTCAAAGTTCTCATTGACAACGTTAAAAGGAGATATAGTTTGAGAAATAAATGAATTATTTTTAAAACGTTCTCTTTGTTTTGCCAGTACGCAAACTTCAACTTTGATTTATTTTAAAAAATTCTTTATGTAATTGTAAAACTAATATGTGCAAATAAAAAAATATACTATACTATACAGTTAATAAAGGGGAAAATTGATCGTCAAAATTGTATGTGTGGCGAATCAGTAATAAGGCCTTTATGGGCCACCTATACTAAATGACAGTGACACTTTAAAATTTCTAACATGTCTTTATTTATGTTGGAGACAAAATTTCAGGGAAACTTGCAGCTGTGAGTTCAGATAAAACCTCCTTAGTTTAGAGGAAGATCGTGGTACGATTCTGCAGTGTTTTACTTTTTGTCAGCATTAGTTGCAGTCAATGGCACTTCCATGTTAACCGACGTTAGTTTAAATAAACTAAAGATGATTGCTGTTTTAGGCGAAAATATCGTTAATGCCTCCTTATGGATATATGTTTATAATTTACACTCTCTAACCCCTAAGCACAAAATTTAATATTCGTAAAGCTTTATCCGTCACCTCGCCTATAGTTTAACTTAATTTTAACTTTACCCTGAAAGACGAACAAATAAAAATCAGAAAACGATGAAAAGTAATCGTATATAAAATGCAGGGACCAGATCAGTAAAATCTATGTCACGAAATTTCTGTTTGATGGAGCTTTTATATATTCACTAAGATAATGAAGCCCATAAAAAAAAACTCCTCAAATGAGGTCCTAGAAGGAACTTCCTTTTTATGAATCTGCTCGATAAGTAAAGCCACTTAGCTACGGCGATGTAAATAAATAAATAAATAAATAAACAAACAAACAAAAAAACAAATAAATAAATAAATAAATAAGCACGAGCAATGTCGGCTTTCACAAGTACGTTGTTGATGTTTTTATTAGTTCTTTTTTTAATAATTATACTTTATAATTTCTATCTTTGAACATTTTTGTCATCAGATAGTATTTATTGTATTCGTAAGACTATCATGCAAGAACAGTCAAAATTTTGACGATTTGATGCTGTTTTATAGGGCAAGACACTTTACGTACTTCCTTCACTGCAATGCGCAGGAATATAATTTTGCAGCTGTAATTCATGATATTTTTGTTTCTACTTCTGTATATAGATAATTTAATTAATTTGTCGTCAATTTCTTTGTTAATATTCACGAAGGAAGGGAAATCAGAATTGCGAGCAAATGACGCTTTTATTGCAAAAATGTCTTATTGTGTAATTGTGGCTGCAAAGTTTTGAACTTTTATATATATGTGGAGGTATTTTACATTGTTATAGATGGTTTCTTCAGTTAGTGTTCTCAACAGAATTATTACTTAATTTATATTTTTTAACGACATTTGGTAGAAAGCAACTTTACACACCTCCACAGGTTCGTTCATCAGGATTGAGAAATCCTCCTTGAGGACAAAGACACTGGAAACTGCCCTTGGTGTTAACACACCTGTATTGACATATGCCAGGGAACCTTTTACACTCGTTCAAGTCTAGGTGTAAACATAACACTAGTTCTGTATATTTCGATATGTCTTGATGCAATGATTAAAAAAGAAGCACACAAAGGAAAGGTCATTTTAAAGGTTTTCCAAGCGCATTCGCTCAATAACACAGAGGCAACAGGACGTAACGGCGACGCATAACTTTACGGAATTCACATTGGAATGCACCAAACTGACCACCTGTTTTAATCGGCAAATCTCCGGCAAATACGAAAGAGTAAAATTATGCAATTGTCTTAAAAAGAAAAATTAGACGAGAACTAACTTGTTTTCACAACCGCTGTTGTTGTAGCTATTATTCTCAATGGTTTAGCTCCATAACAAATGAAAGAAGACAACTTAAGAAATACAGCTTCCGTTTTAGAATCATCAATAACAATACTATAGATGATAACTAGATATAATCAAGGATTAGTGAAGTACATGCAATTCGTTGAAGAGCTCATGAGTTCATGATCTGAGAACAACAATTAAACGCTAGCTCAGCTAGTGTAAGGAAACTTTATTTCTGCTCTTATTTGCAGAAGAATCTTCATGATTTCAAAAAACAAAATTTCTTCTGATAATAAGCTTCAAAACTGGTCTGTTCTTAAACAAAATAAAACTACTCGCCATGAGGTGCGCCATTACCACTTTTGCATCGGCAAGTGACACGGTGCAGAAAATGCAGACCTACGACGACAATTATTAGTACCACAAACGTCACCCTTGAATACCACAGGAATTCCAAGATCATGGGTTGTTTTCTCTAGTTAACGCCGACGACCGCAACAATAACAATAATAACAACAACAATAACAACAACAAAAGTAACGCCAACAACCGATTAGTTCAAACGAGATCCTGCGAAAAAAGAAGATCGATGTATGTAACTAAAAGCCCGTGTTCTACGTACCTCTACAGGGCAATCCTGGCGCGGCCGCCTCATAGCCTCTAGAACACATACAATAGTAACTACCTATTGTGTTGGCACACATCTGATTAAAGGAACAAGTGTGACGTCCTTCTCGGCATTCGTTGATATCTAAATACGAGAAAATTTAAAATCAAACATGAGGAATAAGCTACAAAACTCGGCCACCGTTACTTCTGAGCCAACTTTCAGGTTTTTGACGAAGTTCAAGTCTAGCAAGTTTGAATGGAAACGTTTCAAACGTTCTGGATGATCCGATGCCAATGAATATAATCACCTGTTAGGGCACACTGTGTATTAAGAACAAGGCACCCTGCCTTCAATAAAACAGCAATTGTGCCGATTAATGTTTTGGTAACTAGATTTTTACCCTGATCGGTAAAGGTTTCCTTATTTGTTTCTGTAACAGAGTAAAAAGAAAACTCTGCCCGATATTCTGCACTGTATATGCAAGTGCTTCACGTATTGGAAGTTAGTACGAATACTCGGAGAGGCAGCCGGTTAGGTAGGTTCATATTGCATACCTACACACTGTCTGTTGCTCAGTGTTCTTCTAAATCCCGTATTGCAGTTTTGCAGGCAACGATAGCTACCAATTGTGTTTGCACACAAACGCCTACCACAAATCGTTCTGTTCCTCCGACATTCATCGACATCTGCAATTAGAAACATAAAAAGACGATTATTAGTAAAGCGGTAAAATTGATTAAGAAAAGGAAATTACTTGGTGAATCCAGCAGTTGTTTTAGCAATCAATTCCGTGAAAACAGAAATACAAAAAAACAATCAGAACTCGCCTCTTCCAGAACTTTTCTGTGAAACATCCCCTTTTCCTAGCAGTCATAAATGGTATAACTTAATAATGTAGGACTCATAAGGCTGTTCTAACCCCGTACGTTGTAGGTTTTCTCTTTTAAATAATTGAATGATACTCTGCCAAGCAATATGTTTGTATTAGGCATTTGAAATTCCGCGCCTTGTGCAATCCCTTGGGATTATCCACTGCGTATTTATTCAGCTCATCATAATTACTAATAAACTGTCCTTATCAGCTAACATAATGCTTCAACAGGTTAAATTTTTCGGTGTTGCGTAATGGAAGAGGGAGCCATTATCAAAAAAGATTTGGACGATGTTTGTAAAGAACTCGCAATGCAAAAGGAAATATAAATCTATCTGCGATAAGCAGTTTAGCAGATATTTGTTTTCTGCACGATTCTGAACAATTGCTAATTATCACATAGGTGTTATAGTCTGCGTATTATCTATCTACTGTTATGCATATTCTACACGCTATAAATTGCGTGACATGTAATTCATTCTTCCTTCGGGTCGAACTCTATGCAGAACGATACACACTCACGCTTGGATTTTAATTTTATATTATTTTCTTTTAATATTTCAGTGCGGAGAATATGGCCACTTGAGAATTTCTTGCAAGAATTATACAGAGTCAAAGTATTTTTGCATATAGAAACCGTATGAAGGTTTCCGCCACTTAGGCGTCGTGTACACCTCATTAGAAAGTTATTTTTGCATATAGAAACCGTATAAAGGTTTCCGCCATTTAAGCGTCGTGTACACCTCATTTAGAGCATTATTTTCGAATATAGAACCTGTGTCAAGGTTACCGCCACTTGGGCGCCGTATGCAATTCACTTAGATGGCAAATTCGCTTTTCGCATATGTTGTAATTTTTGCTAATAGAGTGATGCGTTCTTTAGTATTTTTCAGAGTTTGGGGTGATTCCAAGTTGCTCTGTGATGCTCAGCTGAAAAGATTGTCTTCTGAGATGATCGATCTCCAATTCATGTCCAAGTTTAGTTCTACAGTGTTGAAATACGCATCTTGTTGGAAAAAGTGGCGTTCCTGGGCGCAGCTCAATACTGAGGTTAAAGTTATACCAGCACATCCACTTCATGTCGCGTTGTATCTAACCGAGCTTTACCTCTCAGCGAGACACGCCAGCTGGCGATGCACTTCTTCCAAACAAAGATATATCAAGTATTCAGACAATGACTTGTTAAAAGTATCTAAGTCGCTTGGTCTTTAGTTCCTGTCGGGGGAAATGGGGGTTGCCTTGGCCCAACCCAGATTTCCTGACACTTTTCCTCCCTTGTGGGGGTTTTCAAGCAGGTTTTTTCTGGCCTCCCTGGCACCCCCGTAGCTTTCTAGTATCTCAAAGATTATTGTAATTACACAGTTTAACGAGAAAGAATTTATGTTATGTTATCTTACGCTATGTCATGTTATGTTAATAATCGGTTCATGGTCGTTCGACAGACCCGTATCCATTATTCTCCAGGATATCGTTGTTTGTGTATTTTTGGGCGTATCGTTTTATGTGCTATTGTGGGATAAGTGCAGAAGACTACAAACCATTTTTTCTGATGCCCAAGACGTAGCAAAGGAAACTCTGATCACTTCTACACGAGTGAAAGAATGAAGTGTTTAAACGTTCAAAAGAGTCGGTAACGAAAAAAATTTCAAATTCAACAAGTTTTTGATAACCTCTACTCGTTAAGGCAAGTTTTTAATATCGCAGCCTAGTTTAGATACAGAAGCATTGACACTTATTGAGGAAACTGTTAATTTAGTAGAGGAAAGGATTATATGGATTGCCGATGTACCTCCGAGACAGGCTGGCTAGCGGTCAAACAATACGAAACTACTCCTGTGTTTTTGGGAGAAGAAGAGAGCAAAAAGATCAGAGCCGCTGAAAAGGAAGCATTAAAACTTCAAGAACGACAACGCCGGAAGAAAATGCTGAAAAGTTTTCGTTTAGAAGTCAATTAGCTTCTCAGTTTCCTAGAGGATTACAACAAGATTTTGGTCGCCAATGGCATCCACCCTTCACGCAACCAGTTCAATATCAATATCAACAAAGATATTCAAATAGATAATAGTTAATACCTTCACACTTCCCCTTTCCATTGGGTACCAGTCGATATCCTGGCAAACACGAGCAACGGTATCCTCCTTCAATGTTTGCACAAGTGTGTTGGCACGGACGTGACTCGCATTCGTTTATGTCTAAAAAGTAAAGTAGAATGGTGAGCTACATGGGGAGCCCTGGGTCAGGTCTATGGGCTCAACATTTTGATTGCAATCTCAATCTGCTTACTCCGATTTGCTTCCTTCAACCAAATTAGAAACCAAAGAAACCGAAACCAAATGACTTTGATTATGCCCCAAGCTAACTGAATAAGCCTGATAGATTGTCCAAGTCATTTAGCTTCCATAGTAATTTGCTGTAAACTTGCCTTGATAGAAGGAGTAAATATCAACAGGTTGTTCATGAAAAGAAAAGAAAACAATTTCAAATACTGATATGACTAGAACAGAGGAAACTTAACTTACATTCGAGGAGTGAAATTTTTTTCATTTTTAAACGATTCCATGGGGAATATTTAACACGCCAACTGAGCTCCAGCCTTTTCGATTCATGTAGAAACAAAGAGAACTCTACTACGTAAATGCATGAACCATGATCAGGAGTTCTAAGTAACGGCTTTTTTATCACCTATGGTATACTCCAAAGTGTAAAAAATCCAGACCAGACCAGCTTATAACTTAAAAAAAGTGTCATCTCACCAACACAACGATTGTTTTTCTGCGCGTAGCCTTGATGACAGCGACACTGATAGCTGCCGTAAGTGTTTACGCATAAGTGCGCACATGGGCTGTCCCTGGGAATGGGCCGAGATGTCTTGAGCAAAATACATTCATCAATATCTACCATAAAAAAGCACAAGCTGATGAGAATAAAACATGATAAATAACAAAAACTCTAATAGCTATTTAAAGGAAATTGTAACCAAGAATTCATTGCATGTTATAATACTAGATTCCGCCACCCACAGCATATTCGAATGTAGCTCGGTTGATGCTTTTCTATGTGTAATATTTTACATGTTCCTTTTATCAATCACAAGACGTAGAGCGCAATTATATGAGAAGATGTTATATTAAAAAATATATCAATAGTAATGATAATATTAACAATAATTAATAATAATATAATAATGAATAATAGTAATTATTATTGTTATTATTATTGTACCTTTTTTGGCAATTCGAAGTTTGGACCATATTTATTACCATTTTGTAATTTTACAACCCATGGATGTAATCATGTTTATATTGATTTAGAAACCCGTTACAAGCAGCCTCTATAAATTATAAAGTGTAAAAAAAGACCTTTTTTGTTCTTTCTCAGAAAAGTATTTCATACAAGATTGACTGCTTCCACTTAACGAGGTGAATTGTCAATGACCGATAGTTTTTATCCTACCAAACGGAAGTTGAGGCCTAAAAAATTATAACAACTACTACTACAGCGTTTGGGTCAAGACAACAATTCTTCTAGCCTCCTGTATTGTTGTTAATATAGTATTTGTAAATCAGAATTATAACCATTAATCTTATTATTACCAATACACGAGTTGTTTGCGGCTCTTATGAAGCCCGTTTGGCATTTGAGGCGGCATCGGTAGGAACCTTCTATATTGACGCATTCTTGGTCAGCGGCACAACTTGAAAGGCCAGTGGAGCATTCATCGATGTCTGCAAAAGGGGAAATTGTGATGATACGTTGTTTAACAAGCTGTTTTTTCAACTCCAAATAAGAAATTTCCAAAGTCGCCTGTTCAAATTTTTTTGTTTTGTAATAGCATGGTACTACATAGATTCAAGACAATTGACAATAAAATTGAATCAAAGAAACGTTTGAAGCAGACCATACTCTCTTTAACTTATTACATAATAGAGCAATCTTGGTCGAGGCTAAAGCACTATTAAAATTGTTGAGCTTACTTTAGCTGGATCAGAGCGGAAAAGCCAATTACAATAATCAAGGTCCTACATCGTACCCTCACATGTCCTATTATCACTTGCCAGATAATGTCCCTCGACGCAGCTGCATTGGTAGGATGCAAACGTATTCACACACACTTGAGAACAATGTCCAGGTATCTGGCACTCATCAATATCTGTATGAAGTACAGTAATAAAATTCATTTTTGGTTTCCTGAAATATTTTGTTTCTGTTGTGTGGTAATTTTTTTAAGGATTTAATGAAGCCGAAACCATTGTTGAATTGCACACAATTTAGGTATCCTGCTGATAAACAGTAACTGTTGTACTATTTTTTCAGCAGCATTCTAGTTATGTCTGCTCAGATATCTGCTCTATAATGGAAATTATTTTTTCTGTGTAGTAGGATAACTTTTTCTGTGTTACGAAATATCTTTTGTAAGTTGTGAAGTATATTTTCTTTAATTTTAAATCATCCCTTTACCATGTTTTATAACAGGAATATGCTGTTTGCTTGGAATATGCTGTTTGCTAAAAATCAGGATCCTTCCTATTTGTTCGATACCTTCTATAACAAAATTTCTCAATTAATAGACAAACACATACCCATCAAACAAATTTCAAGAAATGAACTAAAACTTCGATCTAAACCATGGATAACTTCGGGAATAAAAAAATCAATCTCAGTTAAAAACAAATTATATAAAAAACACCTTAAAACGAAATCTGAGCACTACCATAAAAAATTTAAACTCTATAGAAATAAAATAAATCATTTATTAAAACTCAGCAAAAAAATGTATTACAATTGTTACTTTCTACAAAATTCAAATGATCCTAAACGAATCTGGAATGGAATAAAAGAAATTATCAATTGCAATCAAAAGGAAAGTAGACGAATCTCTAAATTATCTGACAACAATAGTGAATTAACCGACTCAAAACAAATTGCTAATGCTCTTAATAATTATTTTACCAAAGTAGGAAGCAATTTGGATAAACAGATACCAAACGTGAAAATATCCC
>JAOBBB020405703.1:0-17067 GCA_025331005.2 Zoanthus gigantus | reverse complement strand
AGATCAACACTGTATGTAGGTAGAGTAAGGAGCTGACGTTTCAAGTGTTAGCCCTTCGTCAAAGAAACTGTTATTTAAATAACTTAAAACTATAATTCTTAAGATCAACACTGTATGTAGGTAGAGTAAGGAGCTGACGTTTCAAGTGTTAGCCCTTCGTCAAAGAAACTGTTATTTAGACAAATTAAAACTGTAATTCTTAAGATCAACACTGTATGTAGGTAGAGTAAGGAGCTGATATTTTAATCGGTTATTAGTTTAACAATGCTATTCATCTGTACACTACTAACGTTAACGTCAGGAGTGTGCATATTTTCGCTCCCAAGTGTTCGCCACCATAAAACAAACCATTTCAATAATTGTAAATCCGGTACTTAGTAAATCTGGCAAAGGATTGAATTCTATTTTAAAAAATCAAACAGAAAAACTGATCAAAAATGTCGCAAACTGCTTCACGAGAAACCCAAACCTCCAATTTGTCTAAAAGGCGGGAAAGCTGTTGGACGAGCGCCAAAATGCCCGCTAAATTAAATAACTTGAGTGTATACTCTGATAAATGACAACTTTCGCTGGAGTAAAAGCTCAGTAAAAATAATTTTGATTCATACATTCAGTTGTTTGAATTTATTAAAGACTTGGCCATGGTTAAATTAAGAAACAAAGGTTAAAGTTCCTAACAGCACGGTCTTGCCTGTTAACGACAGATAAAGCGAAATCACGTGATCGATTTTGACCAATTACAGGCGCGGATTTTTACAGTGAACGAAGGTTGCTTATTAATAACGTTTAACTGACACATTAGCTTTAACTTGATTACGAATTGACTACTTTTCAGCCAATGCCGGAAATCTTCAGTTACCGACAACAGGGTAATTTTTATCCGGACGATTAAACAAAAAAATCTGCAACCACGTTTGTATTAAGTAAAGAAACTTTCATATTTTTCTTCATGGAAAACATGTTCTGCTTGTAAGATAATGTTTGTTGGTAATAATACGTAGAGGATATTACACGGTGGTGCGAACATATGAAGTTTATCTTCGAGTGGAAAAAGTGTTTCACGCATATTTGCACCGCGCTCACTCGTAAAATCTTTTTTCCACGAGAAGATAAACTTCATATTTTCAAACCAACATGTAATTATCTTTTTATAACATAGATATGAGTGTTTCGAAAATAAAAAAAAAAACTAGATGAAAAACAAGGGAATGACGTCGGCGATATCTTCACTAGTGAGGATATGGAAAATATCTCACTCGTATCCCGGATGTAGTTTCGTATGGAAAATAGAATATACCGGGTCCGAGCACGTCTTACGGACCGTGCGTTAGCCAATAAGAAGTTAGAAATTACGAGGCCATGTAGTAAAAATATGTCACCTTGTTTGGCTATTGAGCCTGAAGCCAACTGTGGAGTCTTTGTTGAGTCCAGCTGCTTCTATAGCAATAGTATCGTCTACTTCAGGTTCGGTGGCAGCCAATCGAATAGGAAATCTCCACACACCTCCAGATGCTGCAGACACGACCAACTGCACTGTATGACTTCCGCAAATGAATGGAAAAAATTTAAAATCTTTCACATTTATTCATCATCATCATCATCATCATCACTAAAATGTTGTTTTTAGGGTGTTGATTCAACTCCAAAAAAAGGTACAGAACAACTCCACTTTGGGAGTACTTTTCACTCCAGATTTTTCACTCCTCTAAAGGAGCTGAATTGACTCCATAATTGGTGTCAAAATAACTTCCTTTTCCAAGGAGTGAAATTTATCTCTATTTTTCATTCACTCCTTTGCCTAGAGTAGTGATTGAGCTCAATACAACTGTTGGAGAAGGGATTGGCCATCTTATATATAAATCAACGAATCTTTATACCATCAACATAATTGCCTTTGACTTCACTACCATCAACATCATCGCCTCTTCTCTTCACTATCATCAACATCGTCGTAATCATCACTCCTACCATCAGCATCATCGTCATTATCATCCCTACCATCAGCATCATGTCCTTTGTCTTCCCTACCATCAACATCATCTTCATTATTATCTCTAACATCAACATCATCGCCTTTTCTCTTCACTATCATCAACATAATAATAACATCGTCGTCATCATCACTCCTACCATCAGCATCATCGTCATTATTATCCCTACCATCAGCATCATGTCCTTTGTCTTCACTACCATCAACATCATCGTCATTATTATCTCTAACATCAACATCATCGTCATTATTATCTCTACCATCAGCATCATCGTCATTATTATCTCTACCATCAGCATCATCGTCATTATCATCCCTACCATCAGCATCATGTCCTTTGTCTTCACTACCATCAGCATCATCGTCATTATTATCTCTACCATCAACATCATCGTCATCATCCCTACCATCAACATCATGTCCTTTGCCTTACTACCATCAGCATCATCGTCATTATCATCCCTACCATCAACATCATCGTCCTTATTATCCCTACCATCAACATCATCGTCATTATTATCCCTACCATCAACATCGTCACTATTATCTCTACCACCAACATCATGTCCTTTGTTTTCACTACCATCAACATCATCGTCATTATCACATCCCTACCATCAACATCATCGTCGTTATTATCCCTACCATCAACATCATGTCCTGTCTTCACTACCATCAGCATCATCGTCATTATTATCCCTATCATCAACATCATGTCCTTTGTCTTCACTACCATCAGCATCATCGTCATTATTATCGCTACCATCAACATCATGTCCTTTGTCTTCATTACCATCAGCATCATCTTCATTATCATCATTTCCTACTTACCTAAATGGTTTAAACGGGGCAAAAATGATGTTGAAAATCAAACTAATGACTCCAGAAATCTGATTCTTCATTTTCCTCACCAAACTTAACCCAAGAGAGCGTTCAATGGCGGTATGGCTTTCTGAATCGTTGTATTCAAGCTCATATCTGCGAGTCAAAAGAAGTAAACTCAAAACAACAAACCAACAGCGAAAACAATTAGAAATTCCTTATGAATGTGAACAATTTTTGATTTCTTACTTTTATTTTCTATTTAAAAGATTTGTTTCTCTTCAATGTATCTTACAAGTCAATATTGACATTATTATTGCACGATTTTAGCATTTTACAAGAAAAAAAACAAACAAATATTTCAATGAAAAAATGAGAAACGGGCAGATGACTATAAAAAAAAATAGGTGTGAACACTGCTAAATCTGGATAGCCTACTTGTAAAGATAAAGATATGATGGTGATGATAGCAATGGTGGAGATGATGATGATAAAGATGATGACGACGATTATGATGATGGAGATAACGTTTATGAGATAATTTATGATGCTGATAAAATAAATATTGATGATGACGGAGATGATGGTGATAATGGCGCTTAATATGATCCTAATAAAACTAATTACATTTGGGAATATCAAGACTAAGAGTACCAAGAAGTGAGAAAATGATTTTTTTAACACTTATAAACTCTGAATTTAGAGCACCTGAATTCCTCGGGAACGTTGATATGATCAAGTGCCAGGTCTGAGTCACTCACTGACTTATGTCCCAGGATGTGTATGGGGGTCAATGCTCTTACATAAGACGCATATCCCGTGCCTACGGTGTGTGATGCTACTCCGGTCAACGATACCTCCACGCGCTCTTCAACACGGCTACGAGCTTTACACTCAATACAAGGGGCCTGGGACTCTTTAACAGGCCGAGATTCCGGGATTCCTTTAACTGGAAAAATCCAAGAAAGTCCGTTGACCAGACTCGATGTGACGAATCCCGCGTAAGAGCCTGAGTTCCAATCAGTGCCATCTTGTTTGTGTAGATTGACTGTAACGGACGCTTCGTGTTGCTGCATTGTATCGGGTGCAAAGGATATCGGGATATCTAATACTGCGTTTGGCGGCAGGGTTATTCCTTGAGTGTATTTTAGTAGGAGGCAAAAGGCTGACTCTTTGGTTTGGCTATCATCACGCACTCCACCGAAAAGGCCTATTAAAAAGACAGAAATGTGCGAATTTATTACAACATTTGTTCAAGGTGATAGCTATTAAAGTGGGTGCTAGAACAGATAATGCAAAACGCGTCTCAATAGATACGCATCCTAGCCAACCAGCACTGTGCTTGGATGTTACTCGCTGAAAACACATGAAACAGAGGTTTGTCAGCTTGAACTCTTGTAGACACTTGAAGCGGAAAGCGCTATTTTTCAATAGATTATAAATAAGAGGTTTTCGTAGCTACTTCACTAATTTACATATTACTTCACATTAAATGTACACATAAAACAAACCATTGGGCACCGAGTTTTAAGCAATTTGATTGGTTCGTTCAAAGTTTAACTCTTTACTTTACGAGATGCTTTTCATAAAGTACTTAAAACCTTCTCTTTATGTCCAATCAGATTCCAACAAAGCAAAACTATTTATCTGACCTTTGTTTGACTAATATTAATATTTTCGTTTTCTATGGTTTGTTTTTTCTTTCTTTCTTTGTAATTATGTAAATAGAGTACAAAGTAGTTGATTATATTCCTTAACACAGTTTAACTGAAACAAGTTTATAATAATGACACCTTCATGTTGTCGAAACGTCGAATTTTAGCGACAGTTTTTGTTTTAAAATAATTTCCAAAATTTTTAATAATCCGCTAACAAAATAATAAATTCAGAGTATTGAAAGTGTTTAGCACCACTGAACTGACAAGACTGAAAACTATATACAGATCCGTGAAGTAATAATGATTTCATAAAGAATGTATGGCTCAATAACAGTTTTGCCACCCAGTTGTTTTAATATTTTTGAAACCGCGGTATCCTCTTACAAACTTTATGTATATATAGATTCTCTTCGCAATATTCTCAAATTTTCAAATCAAATCTTATTTACCTGTGGTTATTCGTTACCTAAAGGTCTACTGTTGCCATGTTCACTGACTAAAATCAAGAATTATGGAAGAGCGAAAAAAAACTAACCCATTCGCGATGCCGATCTTTCCTTCATGATGACATCAATTATAACTTCGTCTTCTGTCGGGTTTCTAAATGGGATGATGATTGACGAGTTTTCGCCAAGTTCCGAGTACACATTGATTGGATCTGCAGGCTGTGGAGTCAAACCAGTCCCTGACGCAAGGAAAACCCAGTCACCCAGCTGCAGAGAGAGCAACACACAAAAAAACGCAATTAACTAAATGAAAAAAATCAAGCCACGAACAATTATGAACAGAAGTAATACAACATGCGCGACAATTGAAATACCTATAAAAAGTATTAAGCACAAAAATACCAGAGATCTTTAAAGGTTAATGGAACGTAGAACAAACCACTACCATGGTCCAAAGTTCATCTTCATGAACAGTTTTAGAAACTAAAATATTCATGCAGCTTTTCTTTTCATCGTCACCACTAGTACTACCACCACCAGTACCATCATGATCATCATCATCACCACTACTACCACCACCAGTATCATCATGATCATCATCAACATCATCACTACCACCACCACCAGTACCATCATGATCATCAACATCACCACTACTACCATCACCAGTACCATCATGATCATCAACATCATCACTACTACCACCACCAGTACCATCATGATCATCATCAACATCACCACTACTACCACCACCAGTACCATCATGATCATCATCATCACCACTACTACCGCCACCAGTACCATCATGATCATCATCAACATCACTATTACCACCACCAGTAACATCATGATCATTATCATCACCACTACTACCACCACCAGTACCATCATGATCATCATCAACATCACTACTACTACCACCACCAGTACCATCATAATCATGATCAACATTACCAGCAGTACCATTATGATCATGATCAACATCACCACCAGTACCATTATAATCATGATCAACATCACCAGCAGTATCATGATCATGATCAACATCACCACCAGTACCATTATGATCATGACCAACATCACCACCAGTACCATGATCATGATCAACATCACTTCCAGTACCATTATGATCATGATCAACATCACCACCAGTACCATTATGATCATGACCAACATCACCTCCATCACCGCCACCACCACCTCCATATACTATACATTATACATCTTACACTGCTCAAAAAAAATAAACTCTTTGGTAAATCGATTTATTGCCAGTATTTTTCAAAGGACTTTCGATTACTAAACGTACTCAGATCTCTCTATCAATAAAAAAAATTTCAATTGTTGAAATGAGTTTCTACCTGATCGCTGTGAAACACAACCTGGGCTGAATGGTTTCCATGACCAATACTCGAGGGTGTGAACTTGAGGGGAACTTCCACGGTTGCCTTTGCAGCCAGCAACAGCTGGAAAACGCAAACGAGAACATATAGAGTCAATTTTCGTTATCATCATCATCATGATTATAATAATCGGCTTCATCATAAATATCGTCTTTATAAACGCTTAAGTATATATTTGGTTTTAGTTCCCAAACTCGTAGGACAACCATAGAACACTACAAGGAGCGCTATTTACCCTCGGCTTATAAATCTCCATGGAGTGATTTAGAGAAATATAATAAACAAATTTAGCGTAATTCTTTCCAAGGCGCAATGTCTCCTAGTGGGGCGTATGGAATGGATGGGGCTGTATCAGACTTTAGTCTACCGGGTGTGTGTCATGGATGGATGGATGAGGCTGTATTAGATTAAAACAATATCAAGTGCTAGCAAAGTGACAAAGAGCCCTTCTTCCAAGGTAATTAGTTAAACGACGTTATGAGCGACTTTTGAATTTGCGTAAGGAAATCAGTAAAACTTTCAGGCTTCCATGGAATTCGAATCAGTGACCTCTGTAATTACTGGTGTAACAGTATTACCAACTGAGCTATGATGCCACAGCTGTTGGGAGCAGGTCAATTTTAGTGGAACCATCAATGCCACTCAAAGGTGTATAAAGATTATTGTGATTAAGTTTGTACTAATGTAATTAGTAACGACGTTATGAACGATACTTAAGGCAGTAGTGTAACACTTTAACCAACTGAGTTATGAAACCACAGCTGTTGGGAGCAGGACAATTTTAGTGGATCCATTAATGCCATTCAAAGATGTACAGTGTGCAACGATTATTGTGATTGAGTTTGTACTATTGTTATTAGTAACGACGTTATGAACGATACTCAAATTAGCAGTGTAACCCTCTCATCAATTTCGAATGAGCTATGAAGACACAGCTGTTGGAATCAGGCTCTTCATAAAGTCTTTGATTACACCGTGATGAAAACTCATCCTTAGTAATTAGGTACCCCTTTCCCCAAAGTAAATGGTGCACTTGGCCTCCAATGATAATTGGCGTCCCGATGGAAAAACCCACTCCTCCCCATTCTAACCAAGACAAGCATTGGAATACTTGGTAATAAAACTTTTTACAACAAGAGATGATAATTTTTACCTTTTTGCTGGCATCAAGTTCCATTGAAAAGTTCCTTGTGTTAGAGCACGACGGTGTCAGAAGTAGATTGTCATCCGTTGGGTTGTGAAGTTTGATCATTTGGTATGTAGAGCTGCGAACCAAAAACAATTGATCAACGGAAGATGGAGGGAAAAACAGATTGCGAGGTAGAAAAAAAGGAAAATGTTATTGTTAAATGTTTCGATGAGTTATCAAAATATCTTCATGTTCAACAAAAAACAAATGGATTTGTCGAGTGTATTTTAAATCAATATTCATTCAAATTGATATAAGTCTATCTTAAAGAAGCGCCCCTATTTGAATAAAACCTAGTTTAAACAATTATCTTAGCGCATGTATCGAGAAAAATTGAACTTCTGTTCGATCCTATACCAAGCGAACTGTAGTTAACAGAAAACTGTAAATACCGTCCTTCTGTATTTGACAGCAAACAATAGAAGAAATCTCACAATGTACATTATCACGGTTGTTATTATTTATGGAAATTAATTCGAACGAAATGATCACCATTTAATTAAAGCCAGTCTAACGACGATTGAGTCTATCGAATTTCAACCAGTTGACCTTAGGGGCCAACATTTGACTTTTGGGGGGGGGGAGGGGAGGGATGGGTTCCTCCACGGCCCAAAGGACCGAAAAAAATAAAATCTTTGTTTTTTCATGAAATAAATTGCCGCCGCATGATCAAGGACTAAGAAAAATTTCTTGCAGAAAATAATCACCCCACCCCCCTCAAAAGTCCAATGGTCGTCCCTTAACTTGGACAAGCGTTAAACTTACCATATGCTAAAAGGTGCAATTTCGTTCAAGACATGCTAAGATGCGCCCATTCGAAGTTTGTCAAAAAACCTCTAGAGTTTCTAAACTTTTCTAGGACTTCTCGTTTAATAAAAACTGAATTTGTTACTTTTTGGAAAAGGCTCAAATTGTACTCGTCTGCAAATTAATTCCAAATTGTACTTAAAATCATTTTATTACTTACACAAACACGTAAAACGTTGCTACAAATGCAGACAACCAGTTTTACCCAGTTTTAACATTAGATATAAAAATTCGTCTTGAGGGCAAACTACATAGCAAAATCATGAAGAGCTTGAAGTGGATTTTGGAAATAAGCATTCTGTTATCCTTAAATTGTGTAAATTTGAAGTAATAAACACTCGGACGTTTACTGGATAAAATACGGTATATAAAAAAAGAACACGTCACCGATTAAATAGGAATTAAGTTAGCATACCTTCCAAGAGCACACTTCACAACAGGGAGTGGTGAGGGAACAGGAGTTGTCGCCTTCAGTACGAGGTCGTACCATACTTCTCCTATTCGATCATGCTGGAATATGATGCTGTTGGATTGTTAAAAAAAATAGATAAATAAATAAAATGAAAAGTTCAAGAGCATTCAAAAATAGGATATATTTTAAGTCTAAATACAGAGTCAACGAACTTCTTAAAGCTAGACAAACCATAAAAAGGTCATGACCTAAAACATATAATGGCAAAAACCTTTTGCAAAATTTCTGCAAAACAGATTAAGAGTTATGGTAAAAGCGCAGTGCTTGTGGGATGTTGCTATAAAGATGAACTCGAGTATGGATAGCACTAAAGTGCTAGTAGCTAACTTAAAGCATTATGGCCAAGATGGTAGCCGGCTTTATCCCTTCAAACTACCATAAAAAATAGTAAGCCTTATTGCTTGCAGCCATGGACAGCTGTTTTGGCCTTTTAAGGCCTCATCAGCATGGCATAGCTTGCAAACAGGCTCAGGTTCCCAAGAAGAACATAAGTAAAGGTAAAAGCGAAATGCTTGTGGCCATAGCGCTCATTAATATAGTGGCTTCAAGTTAGCTACTAACACGTTTGTGCTATTTATTCTCAAGAATATGCATTAGTTTTACCTTTGCATGCATATTTGAGGAGCCGTTGAAAAGGCTTTGAAATTATCTATATTCATTATAGATTTCTGTCTATCGAAGGCTGAACCTGTTTGAGATATTGTTTTTTTTTTTTTGCTTTTTATTAAAAAATAAAATATCGTCTATTACTAAAGTCGATTTAAATTCCTTTTTACTTGTGTTTAGGTTTGCCCCGTGTGTTTTTTTTTATTTGTGTCGAGGTCTTCAGCCACTTGATGCATGTAATACTTGATATACTCGACAGCGGCTATATTCGGCTATTTGATATAATACTTGATATACTGAACAGCGGCCTCAAAATTCAGGCTGCTCAAAATTAGAACTGAGAAGCCAAGTCTTGCGTATAAAGTCAGAACACAATAAAATCAAAAGCTTTCACATTTTATCCACGAGCTGGCACAAGTATACGCTCCTAAAGCGTCTTGTTTCGTTTTGCTTTGCTTTTTATGAACTTTTTTTTATTTATCCTTCAAAAAAATTCGATGCCCCCATCGCTTTACAATAGACCGCCCTTTAGAACACTAAACCTTGTTTGCCAAATACAAGCGTAGGAAATGCAGATAAAAGAATATAAACAATCGACAGTCAGCAAAGCATGAAGGGAGTTTACTAATGTATCTCACTTTTTCTTCCTTTCAAATCCAATTGGATTTTGAAAGGAAAATACTTTTACTAGTTAGAAGATGCATCTCACTGACCTGCCCCTCGACTCGCCTATACTAGTAGGACAATAACTAAGCTTGTACACTGCCTGCTGACGGGGTTTTATGTTGACTGTAGCCTCGCCTTCCAACCCAGTTCCCTCAATTGTTACACCGACGGTAACATTTTCTAGGGAGGGGTTTGGCACTGGAATTTCTACCGTGCTCGCCGAATGCGCAGCGCAGCTGACATCAATAGTTCTCTCGGATGGCGGAGGAGAGGCCTGGACCTCAATTGAGTACCAGAGCCTGTATGGCGCAGTTTGATCTGCTTCACCCAAAGAAACTGGGGACGAGGACGGCTCTGAGCTAATCACTGTTGATGGCTTTGTTGAAGACTTGGAGTGAATGCCTTCATCAGTATCTGAATCGGAGAACCTGCAATATATGAAGATAGTAGTAGTGGTAGTAGTAGAAGTAGTAGTATTACTAGTAGTAATAGTAAAAGTAGTAGTAGTAGTAGTAACAGTTTATAGAGAGTCAGTATATAATACAAATGGGTAGTAATGTCTGTTTTAAGAAGCATTTAAACCGCATCTATTCTTCCCATGACCGCGATCTAGAAGAATGGCTTTACAAGTTACCAAATAGCGCAATTTGCTGCAATGTTACAAAACCAAGAAATTTCAACAGACATAAACTATATATGCTGCTAAAATTAAATAGCATAACAAACCGAGTGAAATTCCACAATTGGTTTCGGCTCCATTAAATCGTTAAATTCTTTCCAAAGTAACCCATTAACGTGGACTTGATTAGCGAATTACATAACAAAGTTTCTCGAAGTTTGAGGCGCCGAACAAATACTAAAAAACAAAATTTTAATTAAGCCGTGAGTTTGCGTTGAAAACTAACAACAGTTCAGATTCTTTAATCTTTTGGTTTAACGAAATCGAGAGGCATTCCATTACAGCTTCTTGACTATTCTGTGTTTTTCGTGATTAAATTGCAAAATGGTTTAACTATTCATCCTTCATTATCTTCAATACCTCATTCATGCGCGCGCATGCGCAAGCAATGAATGAGTATCGTGGAGGTGAAATATCGACGGAAGTGGTTGTAGATCGAAATTTGTTGACGGAAATTGTGGACCGTAGACGGAAGTGAAAGTGTCCTGCGAGCGTGGCACCATGGAAGAACTTTTGACTTTCGTGTGCACGGACCTAGTTCGAGGCCCGTACTGACTTTTTTATTTTAATTTGTTTTTCTTTCCTTTTTTTAACTTAAAATTCCCTATAATGTCTTTTTGTTACTTTGTAATTCAATTTAATAAATAAAACATTTGGAAAAAATGTTTGTTTAATCATTAGACTGTTTAATATTATTGCCCATTACATGAATGAGCTGGGTCTAAGGGCCTTTTGATTTTTGCTTTTTAGAAAAAAAAATAGGATTATGACGTCATTCGCGGCTATTCCCGGTCTCCTTCAGTACGCGACCATGAACCAGGACGGGGAAACTCCTCGAATTTTTAAAAGCATTATAGAAAAATAAAGAGTTGAGCAAGAACAAAAACGTTTTTGCAGAAGTGCTTAAAACTGTATGACAAAAGTTTGATACAAAAAAAAGAAAAAGGGTTAGTTGCACTTTCAATGTTTCAACTGCGCATATGAAAACGACAGAACATAATGTCAGAAACAAACAGTAAAACTAGCAACTAACCTGTCATCAGAAACATTTTCCACAACTCGGCTCAGAGCGATAAAAGATATAACCCCAGCAAACTTGCCACGCCTCCAAGGCGATACAGTGCACACGTGCTTTCCCGTCTGACCAGGTAATACAGTTATAGCGCTTGGTCCAGATATGATATCTAGGTCACACATCACCTTTGGGGAAAAGCATGTTTAAGGTGCTGTTAATGGTACCGATGACAATAACAGAAATGTTATTGACAACTGACAACAACAACAATGATAATGACAACAACAAATGTTTAATGATACTATTAATGACTTCGACAGCAGTAACGGTGTTGATAAAAGTATCGAGAATATCAAAAGTATTGACAACCACTATTATTTTGATAATGACATCGAAAAATAAACGATTCTGATAAGGATCAGAAAAACAATGATACTGTTAATGAAAATAACAACAATAATGAAAAATGATATTAAAAGGAACAACAACATCAATTATATGATATATTATGATATATGACATATTGTTTAAGAAATAAAACATGTTTTCCGTGCCTTCATAGCCTGGTGAAAACCGAGGCGAACGTTTGGGAGAATTGCAGAGCAGATCAGTGAAAACCCGAAACTTTGCCGAGGTTTTCACCAGGCTGTGAAGGCACGGAGAACATGTTTTATTTCTGTTATAAAATTATTATTTTCCGTTTTAACAAAGAGAAAGACAATATACGAAGCGCGTAAACATGTATACTATAACATCTTTCATGAAACTGTAAATTCTCACAACTTGGAGACAGCAAACCATATTGCTCACGTGCTATTGATAATGGCAATAGCAACAATAATGATATTGATAACTACAACGACAACGAAAACAACAGCAATACTGTTAATAACACCAACAATGCCAAAAAATAACGACGTAGTTAATGACAACAACAACGAAAACAATGATATTGATAATAACGACAACAGCAATAATGATATTAATAATAACAACAGCAACGGTAATGTCATTGATTATAACAACGATAAAATTAACAATTATAATAAAAACTAAAACTAAAAGAAAATAATTACTTTAAAAGTTAGCTTCTTTTTCGTCACATTAGGTACTTGAAGGGTCTGAATGACACTAGGAGGAATAAACGCATAATTTCTTTGGTCAGAAGGATGCTGGATAATAACATATGTTAGTAGAAATCTAGTCACTATCTGTCGCAAATACTGCAATCTGATTGGCTACCATACTCACTATCTATAAGGCGATTGCTGCGGGATCAAAACAAGTAATTCAATATGGCGTCCCTTTTCCGCTTTTCGCGTTTCGAAAGAGGAACTAAATGCTCGTATTCAGAAAGCAGTCTCAGAGAAAACTAAAATAGCTACAAAATGACATTTAAATTTTCAAAGGTAGGAAAAATATGAATTGACAGTTTTACTGGACGAATAGTCGCTTGGATATCATCAACAATGGTTGTTTGAATACATGTTTTATCACAAAAGTATCGTTCTTTTTTTTGTTCTTCAAAGATTCCTACTAAAATAATTGGAATACTCGCTCTCAATTTCTATCGCCAATCGATTTGTTAAATAGAATAGTCAACTCCATTTGTTAGGATTCTTTTTCTTCTTTTTGCCATTACCAATCATCGGTCGGTAAAAACTCATGTCTCTAACCGTAGTGACCGAGTTCGAACCCAGGGCCTCGCATGTGGGTTGAGACGGTTCTCGATCAAGTGGGAAAGGCAGCAGTACGCGCTGCCAAAAATTTGTGGTACCAAAATACTTTAAAACAGATCAGTTCATATAACTTATCTTTTAAAAATGTATTCCAATGATCACCCAAGTTATACATTCAAATATTAATAATAATAATAATAATAATAATAATAATAACAAAGCTTTTGACTTTGGCTAAAATGAATTACATCAAAGTTACAAGACAAAATAAATAAAATACTAATCATATTATATGAGTCTACTTTCTTTCGTGAAGCCTTGCCCCGCGCTGTATAAATAAGTCCCTGTTTCTATTTGTACAAGACACAGGTACTCGCACCTGTTGAGATCGAAGGGAATACGAGTGTGGTACTTCGTTAATAAATCTACTGCATGGGTGATCGTACAATTTTAGGATGTCATTAAAAACCTGAACAGTTTATCTCTCGTAGCATCAATAATTATTCTATCAATCCAACGGGGTGTTGGTAACTTACGTTTCTCCTGCCTTGCTTTCAATAAGAAGATGGTCTAGGGGTAATGGTTTTTCGCCTGTTCCTTTCAACTTTACTATCTGTTCTGTACCATCACTGCTGTTTGTAAGAACCAATTTACCCTGTGGGTAAGGAATGGACAAGATTTTCATGCGGATTCAAACACGATTATAAAAGAACTGTTACTTCTATTTATATCGTCTTCATTTCACAAAATTATTTGGGAAATCGAAAAAAAAAAAAAACCCAAAAAAGAAACGATTGACAAAATTGCTCAACTTTTGCGCCAATCACTAAGAGGGTGATCTTTGTGGGAATATAATAACTAGCAATAACTCGAAAATACACACTCCGAACTTCAAACTGCATGTAAGAACAAATAAAAAAAATTTAAATACAAAACATTTTTTAACATTATAATGCATTGAAACAGAGAATGAAATAGACTAAACTGCCCTCCATTTGAGCGACTTATTGTTAAACAAATCTATCAAATTTGTAGAGTCAAGTCTATTTCAGTAACAATCGTTTCGTTGAAATGAATATCGATTTTTAGTTCTGCAAGATTCAAAATAAGTTACGTTAAACAGATATTAACTCGCAGTATGTTTTAGCCAATTTTCCTCTTTCAGTTGTAGTTTTTTCATGACATTTCCAGTGGTGCACATAAAGAAACTATAACTATTACTATTAAATATATTATTATTAGTATTAATGTTTCCATTACCGTGGCCATCAGATACTATTATTATAATGATTATATAGTACAGTACAGCCATCATAACCAACATCAAAATAATCATTCTGAAAACAAATAATATGAATATACCTTTTCGAGGCTTTCGACGCCATTTTGGCGGGTATGCGAAATGCTGTTTTAACAGCATTAGTATGAAAATTCAATGGCAAAGAACGTTAACAAAACTCTAGTTTTAAAAACAATGTGAGTCGGAAACTTCGAACCTTACAGATGGAATTTACTGCCAACACTTGAGGCCTCTAGCTGCACTAGAAAGCGTCCAGTCGTGTTTTGAATTTGCCATACATTTCTTTATACTATTGTGGCGGTGAATTACGGAACAATGTAGGGAAATTTAAAACATGATAGGACGCTTTCTAGTGCAGCTACAGGCCTCAAGTTCTGGCATCCAATTCCTTTGTCTAAAACTCGACTAGAATAACCTAAAGCTATGGAAATGCTACCGATATTTTGTTTTTTAAATGTGCTTTTAGTATATCAAAGTATAATATTCCCTCGTCTTTTGCTACGTTTGCATCCGTACAACTGATTGAAACGAGGCTGCGCCAGGGCGCGCAGTGCACTATGTTACGCAATGGATATTCTTATATGCATCACAAAGTGTGGTTCAAATCAACCACCTACCGATATAAACTTACTTCCATATTCTTCTCGTAGGACGGTCTAAACATTACTGGGTAGTATGTAGTGGCAAGAGCCTTAGCAACAATTACCGGTGGACCAAAAAACCCTTCGCCTTCCACTGTAGCTGTTAACTCCCAGTCATGCTGTGAATGATTCACCTGGAGCGAGTAACAATCATATTAAGTATTATAACAACACTTTCGTTTTCCAAACAAAATGACTGTTCATCACAAATCAAAATTTATTACCCCAACGCCAGCAAATCTTAATGATATCTCCTGATATTGTCTGATATTGTGGCGGTCAATCTAGCCCTAGAAATTAATACCGACCTTATTTGAATCTATGGTAAGCAATTGCAGACAATCCTGACTAGTAACATTCTAAACAATTGCTTGTAAATTTAATGGTCACACAAATTCATCAAAGAAACTGAAATCGCCCCTTAAAAATTTCCAAATGGTCTACTTAGCAAAAGATCAGCAAAAACTGATCAATAAAAATCACAAACTTTTTAATGTGCTACTGTCATCGTCAGTGTAACTGATTAAAAAAAAAAGGTCGTGATTTTTATCAAGTTTTTCTCTTAAAAATTTTTATTACTTGGAAAAAGAAGGCAACCGTAAAAAGTAAAACAAATTAATAAGAATCGCCACCGCCTATCATATGAATTTCTCTATCTTTAATAGAACGTACGTAGGTTTTTTGAAAGCTTATAGAACAATCTTGTAAATATGGGCTAAGTGAAAGCTGTTTACAACCTGCTTTATTAACATATGATTTTATCTAACGAATGAATGGAAATTAACAAGATCTGAGCTCAAAACTTTAAAAAGTTCCGTTTGGGCTAAACTTCAGAATACCCAGCCATTCTGTAATTTATTCCTGCGCATTCCTCATTCTTTGAAAATATATGCGCAGTTAAATCAAGTACAATAGTGGCCGGGTATTATAAAGTTGCTCCAAAGTTTGTCAGGAGAACAAAACCATGAAACTTTTTGGTTTAAACATTTGGTTTCCAAGAATTTATTTCGTTCCAAAAAAACTTAAAACACTTGGTTGATCAGACTATTAATGAGCAGAAACAGTAACTTAACTTTACTATTAGTATAAAATTAAAAAATGAAGCTGGTTCAACAAAATATGATTAAGAATTGCTAGCTTTGTATAATAAGGAGAACGTGTTAATAAATAGTAATAAAAATGTAAATTCTACACCGTAAAAAAGTGAGAATACTTACTGACGTTTCGGACGTTAGTCTTCGTCGGAGTAAAGAGAAGAAACCGATTTTATCACTTCTAATATACGTCAGTAAGTATTCGTTTTTTTTTACGGTGTAGAATTTACATTTTTATAACTAAATTGGTTCCTTAGAAAAATCGACGCAGCTCAAACTAGTTTACCGCTAGTTAATTTTTTATTTTCGTGTTAATAAATAGTCAATAGAGCTCCCGTAAAGCATTTGGGAAATCGTTCGGTTTTCAATTTATGACATGCCCTTCTTTTATCATTCCCTGTCGTACCTGTTTCACAAAAAATATGCATAAACGTGAAGTTTGCTTTCTCAAAAAATCTATTTTCTGAAAACCAGGGCTGAGTTGTTCAGAGGTGGGTTAAATTTAAATCTGGGTTAAGGTCAGTCTCTACCCTAAATTTTGGTGGATAGTGAAGGAGTTGAAAGAAGTATTTGAGTTAAAAGAATTTTGAGGACAATCGC
>JAOBBB020405596.1:0-10468 GCA_025331005.2 Zoanthus gigantus | reverse complement strand
TCATCATCACCAGTGCAATTAACACCTTCACCGATATTATCATCATCATCATCATCATCACCAGTGCAATTAACACCACCGATATTATCATCATCATCATCACCAGTGCAATTAACACCTTCATCGATATTATCATCACCATCGTCGTCAATGTTACTTCAACTTTTAGCTTTTGAAATTTAATAGAAGCAATTATGTATATTTCTGTTTTCCTAAATTTTGTATTTTACCGTGTTAGGATTTCGAGACGAAGTCAGATATTTTGGTATTGTTATTATAAGAATAATAGTAAAATAATCCTTGACTTGAGATAATTAAAGTATTTTCATAATCCACAGATTCAATTGAAACTGGAAGGAATCCTTGGAGATGAGAGTTCTTTACTTGTATATCGGAACACTACACGTTTTCAGAATAAAATGATAGGATGTTGCCTGTGTAAACATCATCACCATCGTCGTCATAATTTATCGTCATCGTAATTTTTCATAAACATAAAGTTCATCCCCACCATCTTCATAGTCAGTTGATGTTACATACATCTGAGCATTCGTACATAGACAAATATGTGTATATTCTTATATATTTAAATTATTTTTTATAATTTTACTTATCATCTTGTGAGAGTTTCGAAAGATGACTAATTATAGTTGTATTATAGTCATTTTCATTTTAATATATTTGTTGTTTCTTATGTTTTTGTGAAGTATAGGTCAGAAGTTCAAGAGGTTTCGCCTTTTGGGATATAATTTGAAGAGTGTACATAGAATAAATGCCGTTGCTTGTCAGAAGTTGATATTTATGATCTTGAAAAATATGTTAAAAGCTAGATTGTAAATGGCATTCTAAATAATAAAGGTGTGCAATTTTACACAATGACACACGTTGCCTTTGCTAACAAAATAAAATAAATAAAATAAAATGCACTGATTTTATATAGCGCATTTATCCATATATAAATGTTCAAATGCGCTTTACAATTACATAGCTGACAGTTGAGAAACATTTATAGATCGTCCGCTACAGCGGCTCACAAATATTTTTATATATTAATAATGCTCCAAGTAGAAGAGAGAGACCACGCAACATTGGAATCACCACCCTAATATTTACGATAGATGTGCATGGGTTCTTTTAAGTCCCCCTATAGAGGGTCAGGAGACTGGACCTACGGTTTAACGTTAAATATTCGTGGTTAGGGCCGTTTACAAACGGGTGAATAAATTCGTACGAGCGTCGTTAAATTTCAGCGCGTAACGTCATAACTTTGTAACAGGTTCCTGACTAGATAAGTAAAAGGTGTAAGTGATGGTTAAGGACATACCCCGGATGCTTTGTTAAAGACATGAAATTTCTGTCGGGAGTTTTAATTACTCAGAAACACATTACTAACAGGCCCTATACCCTGCGTCATCTCACCAGCGTTTCACATCGTGAACGATGTTTGAACGTCTTTGAATTACTGGGGTTCCACGACGTTATGAAAGATTTTCGTGACTATGTACGCAACTGATGCTTGCGAAAGATGGTATTTGAACCCGTCTCCTTTGCGATAGCAGCGCTCTTACCAAATGATAATTGTCAATGATCGTTGTACACCTCTGAGTGGTATTAATAGACGCACTAAAAATGACCTGCCGCCAACAGCTAAGGCCTTATAGTTTAGTTGGAATCGCAGACGTTACTTTTTCGAATCCCGTTGAAGGCAGAATGAGCTGAGGACAACTGACACGATTGATATTTGCAAATTACAGTACATAAGCGGCATTGAATAAGAAATGCTCAAATCTTGGTTTCTAACATCACATTTGGATGTTGGTTGGTTTACTGTAAAAAAATGCGTAATACTTTATTTTAATCGAGAATAATGGCACGAAGCTTCTCAAATTGTGAAAGTCCAAACGAAAGCGTGAAATAGATACTTTCTTTGTATCAAAAGCCTGCAAAATCTGTTTACTTGAATGTAGAATGTTAATCAGGACCGCAAGGGGTGGCGATCGTTTGTGTTGGCACTATGTTGGCTTGGCCCACGACAGCAGTAGTAGTAGTAGAATGTTAAACATAGCATTTCGTTTACCACTGCCTGCCAGCAATTCCTAATAGCTTACCCACCCCGCTGTTAGCCTGGTATTTCCCGATACATGCCCGGGAAAAATTTACCAGTCGTACCGTCGTCCTTTTTCGGCGCTTTTGGTGTATTCTGCCCAACGCTAACGCTTTGCTCACTTTCTTCACTCAATGCACGCTTCCGTCTTAAGTTGTAGGGTACGTTTTGCACCTCTAGTGCCGCGTCTGTTTTGGGGCTTTCAGAAACCGCACCTCCATTACTATGGGACTCATTCTTTGGTTGTGTTTCTTTCATCCTAAGAGTACATCGCGGAGAATATCGGGTGCTAACCGGGTCTGACTGGGGCTGCACTTGTGATCTCAGTACCATACCATGTTGAACACCTGGGTCATCTTCCATTCGCGACTTATTCTTTTCTTTTTCGGTTGCAACTTGACTTTCAATCTCCCTCTGCTGGTTCTCTTGAATGTACTGATGGAAACAGAAACATATTTTAGCTAGTTGCAAGAAGCACGGTCACTCTAAAACAATTACTCAAATGCTTCCCTGGTACAAACAAAAAGATCCCAAAGAACTGTTACAAGGAAATAGAGATCAAAATTTAAGAAAGTTCAAGTAGAAGGAAGTTCTGGTAGAAAGTTAGTGTCGGATCACTAAATATTAGGAGATTATCCAAATAGCAGATATCACATTCTACCGTCACTTTTTTATGGATGGAAGTTTCAGTAAACTGACCGATTTTAATATTACATTTTACCAATATTTCTAGCAGATATTTTTAAAAACTTTACAAATCATTGCCTTCTTTTTAAAGAATACTTCATAAAAAGTTTGAGTTTTCCTGACCGAAAGCAAGTTTCCCTATATTTTGGAAAGAATTTAAAAATTGGGATCAGTGAAAAATGCGAAACCATCCAACCCCTGACATACATGCATCAAAATATGCTACACATTGAAAAAAAAAATCCTTGACTTTACCCTGATCATCTTTTTTGGGTGAACTATTTCTTACCTTGTTGTATGGAGCTTTGTTTGAAAAGAAAAGGAACTATAAAATTCAGTCTCCGGCGAAAGCAGACGGACATAAAAACCTTTCAATAAACTCCAAAGGTACTCATTACATTCTACTTTGGGAATAGCGACAGAGGCAGACCATTTCAACTTACATTAATTGTATTTACTAATTTTTCATCCCAACCTAATCCATCTTCAGTGTATCTTACTTAAATCTAAGAAATGTATACTTTTTTAGTAACTTGCTTCTAACCTTGTCCAAGGCTTGTTTCATTTCTTCAGTTAGAGGGCCATGTGAAAATTTACAGTTATCTCCGCGGTAACACCTGCTTGAATGGAAAAACATACAAGGGAATTCACCTGACCTCTGGTCAAGGATATATAGTATAAACAAAGTGCCAATAAAAACACTCGCGTATATCAAAAATAATCAAGTTGAAAAGTGCGTTTGAGAGTCAATAAAGAATGGAAAATGATGGTGACACGTTTCAATCTGTTAGTTCTGTCAAATGTAAAAATATGCTAAAAGCTAAATCCTTTACTGACGGGCCTAGTGGCCCTTGGAGCTGGAGCTTATCTCCGATTTCTGTAGTGTTAAGCGGATGAGAGTCTATGACACTCCCTGGATGGGACACTAATCCATCGCAGAGTAGCTCCCAGCAGACGCTGGTACTCAATTACCTACCCCGGAAGGATGGAAAGCTGAGTTAGCTTAGGTGGGAAAGAAAGTTGCACAAATCAGCTCAAATATTGGCAGAGCCGGGGATCAAACCGGGGACCTTGTGGTCGGAAAGCAGAGACCTTACCAACTACTCCAACCATGCCCGCCCGCCAAGGCTGCAAAAATGTGCAATTTTTAATCAGGCGTGAGAAATTTAGCAGTCAAGAAGTTCGGCAAGTATTTCAACTGGAACAAGTGGGGACAAAACACAGTGATCTGGCTGCACACACTTTATTGATAAGAATCATACTAAAATTTTGAGATTTTGAGCCTTAAATATAATTCTTAAATAAGAGTTTCAAAATTGGTCCTCATTTTGTCGAAGCAGTGAAACCAGAGTGGTTGAGTGATCGAGCTTCAACATGATTCTTAAAATATTCTCAAAATTTCCGAAATCTGAGCCTCACGATTCTTATAAAAAAAGGTGTGTATGGTAGTTCATGCTCACAAAATCTAAATTAAACAAGAAACCGCACTATAAAACGGCTTGTGCCAGTTGTCACTCACCCTCTGAACCTCGGAGTTGTCTCACCTCTGTCTTTTTTAAAATCGGCCTAATTTTTCTCAATCTGCTCAAAATATCGAACATTTAGACGGAAATGGATCCTATATCTTGCAAAGAAAAAAAAAAACATAGCAGACAAAAAAAACTATTTCAGTCGATTGTAATATAACGGTGCGAAATTTCAAAATCGAAACTTTGTCTTTGGAAATAAAAACGTTTGTTGACTTCTGCATGTTTCAAACTGAAGGAAATATGGAACAAAATATATTTAAGAAATTACTGCGAATTTTTAGGTTTTAGCAGTTCAAACTTAAAAAAGATTTATTTTAGTAGTCCAATGGATTTCTTTGTTTTTATCGTTCAAGAGTGAAGTTTAAGACCATCTTGGTTCAAATTTTGAACGGTGTCAAATGTGGGCGGACCTACCGCTTTTATAGTGAAAAAAGGTATGAGAGAGTTGCAACGGAAAACAAATAATAGTATCTCGAAATGTAGGTACTAAATACAAATTATAAGCAGCTAAATGAATTAATAAAGGATACTGTGCAAAAAGTGGCAATCATCTCCTTTTGTACAACAGTCTGTTGTGTAATACTTGCAAACTTCTTTCTTTTTAATAATTACAACTTCTCCTTCATGAGCAAATGAGCACTCGTTCCCCTACAAGCCAGAAGAAAGAACTCATTTTAAGCTAGGATTACAATACTGAAGATACGATATTTCACATTTTCAATTTTTTGAAATTACTCAATTTTGATTGGCTGAGAGTTGTATAGTAGACACCAATGTAAGAAAGGGTTATTTTAATGCAAGTATCAGTTAATTCTGCGAAGTTTACTTGCAGAAATGTCGCTTTTGATTGGATAAAAAATAACAGAGTTTAGTAAGAACCATCAAATCTTATTATGGTTGCACGATGCTCAAATATGTGCTCATGCAATTCTTGGTTTTTACGAAATCCCAAGACACACAAAAGACAATAGATACAGCGGCCATGTTGGTGTTCCAAACAAAAGAAATAATCAAAATTCTTTTGTTAAGAGTACACCAACATGGCCGCCATGACGTCAGGATAAAACCGACAATAATTGGAACTACAAAATAAATAGAAGAAAATAAAAATAAAAAATGGTCAGAACTATACTCTACGTTAAGGCAAAGTTGCTAAATGAAAGTCACCACAGAAACTTTAATATGTTTGCTTTTAGCTCTAAATGTTTTATATTTTCCTTCGTAACATTCTTGCAAAAATCAAATCATAACAATAAACATAAACATATTGTTATTAAATTCACATATACTCCTATACATAAAAAAGCTAAGCTAAATCCTTTACGAGCCTAGTGGCCCATGGAGCCTGCGCTTATCTCCGGGTTCTGTAGTGTTAAGCAGATGAGAGTTTTTGACTCCCCCTGGACGGGACACTAATCCATTGCAGGTTAGCTCCCAGCAGAGGCTGGTACTCATTTACCTACCCCGGAAGGATGGAAAACTGAGTTGGCTTAGGCGGAAAAGAAGATCACAATTATTCAAATCTCGGCATAGCCGGGGATCGAACTGGGGACCTTGTGGCTAGAAGGAAGAGATCTTACCAACTACGCCAACCACGCCCGCCCACTCCTATACACAAGCACTTATTTAACTGATCCAATCGGAGCCTTATTCTTTAGTTAAAGTAACAGCAACTCTAGTTTAATTTAATTATGTTTGAATTGTTTTTCGTTTTAGGAGCGACCAAGACCGACATTCGCTGCATTAGCTCCGACAGTGGAACGGAATCCAGTAACTGGAATTTTGGAACCGCATTTCCCGGATGACAAGAGGACACCAAGAATAATCTCTGGCATCGCCATCGTTGTGACCATGGTACGTAAAAAAACAATCGTTCCACTGTACGGAATCAAGGAAAAGCTCTTGATGATTTCATTAGAAAATTGATTGGTTTTACATTGCTTACTTGTAAATTTGACCAAAATAAAAGAATTAAGTTTGCGTCTGCTTCTCGGGTTTTCACTGATCTGCCCTCGAATCCGCCTAAACGTTCGCATCGGTTTTCACCAAGCTATGACGGTACGGAGAAAATGTTTTATTTCTTAATTAAAACCAAAATTTTTTTTTACGCCTATTTTTTTTAATTACTTTCATTGCGTACATAATCGCTAAAGAAGTGCCTTTATCGTCGGATTGAGGTATCAAAAACTCTAAACGCAGCGGATCTTTGGTTGTGGGGAAATAGGCGCTAGTAATGACTGTGACACTAGCTTGACTCCCAGCCTTCACTGAGGCAATGGATCAGGTCATTGTGTTTATGATCTCTGTAATTATAAGATTATTTCGAGGATTTTTTTGAGTTATCAGTTAGAGAGATGTCCGTTAACAATGTGTTATTGGTCGGCTAAAATATTACGTATTGTGTTTCGCCCGATGTAAAGTAATCTGTGACAGTCTTGCATTCGGGATTCCATGACGTGGACTCTGGAACCCAGGTGCTGGATTCAAGATTTTACCTTATTGGATTCCTGGATTCCAAGAGGTCTGTTTTCCGGGATTCTGGATTCCATAATGTGGACTCCTGATCCAAGGTACTGGATTCAAGATTCTACCTCAGTGGATTCCGGATTCCAAAAGGTCTGTATCTCGGATTCCACAAATGAATATTTCATGGATTCCGGAATTCTCATTACCTTACATGGGGCGACGTGTTATTTCAGTGAAGCTTTTGGTATTTTTTACCTTTTTGTACTAACACCTACAATATTCAGTTAAACACATATATCAAACTTAGGGATATTTTCGTTCCGCGTAGGTATCTCTGGTGTTGGTGTTTATGGTTGGTGTTATTGTCTACAAACTGCTGGTGTATCGACCGCTAGCACAGAATCCTGGGACACGAAAGTACGCACTGCAGATCGCCAACGCAACTGGAGCCTTTGTCAACTTATGTATCATCATGATCCTCAGCAGAGTAAGTTGTTGTACATCACACTTCAGTACCAAGAAATATTATTTCTTGAGATATTTTTATATTTATATTATTTTATTATATTATTATTTTTTTGTTATATTATCATTTCTAGAGATATTATATTTATATTATATTATTATATTATTATTACTATCATTATTGTTATATTATCTTGAGGTATTATATTTATAATATTATTTAGGGCAAAAAGAATGACAATACAGTTTGATAAAATGTTTCTGACTTTGTTCATATTTTTTTATATTCGGTTTATTGATTAAAAAAGAAAGAATTGAACTTGGCTAAAGAGTTTTGAAAAGGTTGAAGTTGAAATACTAAAAATACAAATCTGAATCGTTTACGGGAATCACGGTCATGGAATTTTCTGGGAAACCGTTAGTTCTCACTCACATGAGAATCGGAGTTTGTTTTTTGGTCTTTTACTAACACGTTATGTCAAACAGTCGTATTGAATAATAATTAATTTATTGAATTAAGAGTGATTGGAGATATTGCAAACAGTTTTCCAATCTAGCCATGGCCTTGCCAGGTTCTTTGCTGAGATCTGAGCATTTCATTATGGAGACTGAGACTGTACCGCAGTATAGACAGTGACGCAATAAATGATCGTGGTGGTTCGCAAGTTGTTGCTACATGGCCGCCGTTTAGGTGATCGCATCAGAGATCACCTTCACGACATACGCAAAAACGACCAATCTAAACCTGTCTCTCGCCATTTTAATTCTTCTAATCATCCTATCTCTGATTTTGTTGCATTTGGTCTTTCTATCATCAACGGCGGTAACAATTGTCGCAAGACTAAAGAAATGCGACTAATTCACGCTTTGGGCACTCTTAATCCCAACGGGATAAATGAACGCTTCACTTTCTGTTAACCTTCTGTTGTCCCGGAACCTTATTTTCTTTTAAACATTTATATTTCTCACGCATCTCTATCCTTTTATTTCCTTTTGTTTTTACATACTATTTCATTGCGTTATCTTGCTTTACATCGCTATATAAACATCTCTTTATTTGTAACCCATACATTCACTCCGACGAAGGACTACAGTCCGAAACGTCAGTTTTTTAAAAAAAAATTTCTCATTCACTACGGTGTACAATTTAACTATTTGTAAAAAAATTGTTGCTACATAGCTGAGTTGTATAATAAAGTCCTAAAACAAACTAAACAGTTTCGCCGAGGTCACGGTTTTAAATCCCGTAGAAGTCCGAAGTATTTTTTCAAAGCTTCTCATTTCCAATTGCTTAAATTGCGTACATAGTTATTCATAGCGTCGTTTGAACGTTTGTGTAACGTTGTTTTCCTCAAAAACTTGTCTCAGTTTTCCACCTTTCTGAGATCGGTAAATTGGGAGCTAACATGTGAGTGTTTGGCACTCGAACTCACTTAATATTACAGTAACCAGCGATAGCGCCGGCTACAATGGATCTTTAGTCTCCTCTAAGCATTTGGCTCTCGTATCTTAAACTGCTGCTGTCAAAGTACTAATGTTGGTTTACGGTGATATAATATCAGTGAAGACACCTTTTGTTATATTGCTTTTACCCATGCAATATGCACAGGACGTTAGCACAAATAATGTGATGGAAATAAATAAATACTTTATTTAACATCAGTGTGAAGGAAGTGGTTGCCCATTATTGCTAGCCAGAAGCTAATGTTTAATCGTGCGACGGCTCAGATCTTGGCGTGAAAGTCGAATTTTCAGAGGGAGGAAAACCAGAGTACCCGGAGAAAAACCCTTGTCGTCAGTTTGAGATCGACAAACCTCAGCCCACGTGCGGAACCCAGGACTCGATCCTGGGTCGTAGAGAGTGGGAGGCGCGACTGATGACCACTACGCCAACCTGACTCCCCTAGACCAACCTGATGTCTGTGGTGACACAACCCGTTGTACAGAGTATCAGATCAAATAAGAGCACGGTTTTACTTGCTACACAGAATGATAAGATGACATAAGTTATCGTAAACCATTGATTAATACTGTTTGTCATGTTATTTATGCATCTTGTATACATGTTCATAAAATCAAAACCACTTCATACTATTTTACAGGTTTATGAAAAGGTGGCGTTGGCTTTAACTCACTGGGGTAAGACCTTAAAGCAAATCATTTGATCAACTCTTTTAATACTATGTGTTAAATTCGCATCAGGATTCGATCATTAATTAGAAAATACTCTCTTGCTCGGCGCAGGGCTGATTCAGTGCTATTGTGCAAGGAATGTACTGGGTTTTTTTTCATCTCGCTTCTATGAATATTTAAAATTCAGTTTATTATCATTTCACCAGATGGTGTTTCATTGTAAATATCAATTCTCAGTACAAATGTTTCTAGTTACTTTGATCAAGGTTTTCAGTCGATGATCTGCAGTCGTATCCAAAAACTAACTTATCGATTACATTGTTCCACAGAAATGCACCGGACACAAACTGAATACGAGGATCAACTCACTTTCAAAGTTTTTGTGTTCCAGTTTGTAAACTTCTACTCCTCCATTTTCTACGTCGCCTTTTTCAAGGGAAAGTAAGTTTGTCTTCATGTAGTTTTTATCGTAATACTTGTACTACTTCGATCTATGATTCTCTCTTTAACGTAAAACCGACCAATCAATGTTAAACACTTTCTCTTATAAATTACCATTCATCGGTTATTTTTCTGACGTAGCGAAAAAGAAAATTAGATCACTTTCAAAGCAATGCTGCATTAATATCAGTATTCAGCTAATTTTTACGATCTTAAAGATAAAAGGAATTTTAAAAACTTAAAATAAAATTTCAACATTGCCGTAACTACTTTATGGAACTGACACTTCAAGCGTTAGAAGTTCGTCAGACTTAAGGCTGAAATCTCGGGTTTTTACAATACTTGGTAAAATAAAAATAAATGGTACCCTAAGTGGTACACTAAGCGGTACCCTTGGTGGTACCCTAAGCAGTACCCTAAGTGGAACCCTAAACGGTACCCTGAGTGGTACCAAATCCTTGAATTTTTACCTCTAAAAGGTATAAAAAGTTGGGAGCCCTCCTACGGTAACGGAATACGAATACGAAAATCTGAGAAATTCTCAAACCATTTTATATATATATATATATATATATATATATTTATTACATACATACCGAGATTTACGCGCCAAAAAGGATCGAGATAAAAATAGTCTCTTCGC
>JAOBBB020405492.1:0-17072 GCA_025331005.2 Zoanthus gigantus | reverse complement strand
ACCGGGACCTAAAGGAGAAACTGGCCCACCTGGTCCAGTTGGACCAGCAGGTGAACAAGGTGCGCCAGGCCCACAGGGACCTCAAGGCCCCCCTGGCCCAGGATTCAAATATAGTTGGAAAGAATGTGTTTGGAAGAATGTCAATGATGGGAAGGATAACGGACTCATAAAAGTAAGTAAAAGTTATGTGGTGGTATAACAGAGTGCAATGAGGTAAACATTTTTTACTTACATATCAATATACGTAAACGCTAATCCTACCAGACTCGGTCCAAGGGCCCTTTCCTCTTCCTCCACATCGAGAGAAAGATATTTTTTGTTCAGAGTCGCGTATACTCGAATCTGTTGTCACACTGAATCAGCCAGGAAGCTTTCTGTTAGAGTCACACTTAAAGTCTTTCTGTAGTTAAACTTTATCAAGGATTTTAGGTGTTTTAAAATATTTCACACAGAAACTGTGCTTATGGCTACGCACTATTATTTGCACATGCTGAGGAAATGGGTACATTTTTAGCAGTTGAAACAGAAAACATAATTTTTCACCCTTTACCAGAGTTTGTTGTTCATCTGTCACCACATCTCGAGTTGTGGCAAACATTTTTTTTCTGGATAGAAAATCATACTTTTGTTTTCGACTAGGAATATTTTTTAAAGTATAGAACTTCTGGATCCAAATTAAATGTATTTAAATCTTAAATGAACGTTTTAATAAAATAGTTTGTAGGATAAATCGTCTGGACGGATAATTTGTTTATGTTGTTCCTGGCGTTTATTCAAGCAAGAAAATATTGTACTTTGACCTATGAACTTTAGAAGCATTATCAGATATATAAATACAGTTTTTTACTAGAACGCTTGGGTAGTCAAAGATAAATATGGTATATAATCATTTTGAGGCAATGAATGCTCGTCGCAATACAAATTCAGTTTCACAAACTAATAAATTTGTTTCTGTGAGCTAGATTTTACTTTAATTCAACAACACAATTTGGGCTAAATTTGGGTACCTGTCAGTCAAAACAGACACGTACACGGTAACAGAACGAAAATGTAGCAACACTGAGTTGTAAACAGATACTCTATTCATAATGTACAAATTGAATTCAAAGACGTGATTTGGACCAATCTGTTTATCACAGTTTCCAGAGCAAACATAGTCTTGGATTTCTCAATGAAGTGCGCACGCTGTCACATTGCGTGGGTTGATAATTTCAAAATTGTTCATGCTTCTTAAGTTTAAGACCAAATAAGCAAAACGCTGAAATTGTGGCTTGGACGAGCGGAACGTCTCTGTTACTTATAGCTGCGGGTACCAGTAATGAGGAATGTCAAAACATAAAAAGAAATTAAGAACGACTGATGAGACGCCAACTAAAAAAGTGTTTGGTGGGGCAGGCGCTCCGCAACAAATCGTCCGAACACAAGCTATCATCGATCAGCGGAAATGTTTTCATATCTAACTTGGATGATACCAGAAGGCACTGCTTGTGTCTTGGAATGCAATTATAAGCAATACGCTTCATTTCATCTTTGATAAATTGTTGATTACGGATAAAAACAATACATGTGCCCCGAAGAAACAACAGTCTCGTCCATTCTCCGTAAACACTCAAACTGCAGTTATTTTTTGTTTTGTTTTGCTTTGAATCATTACATCAAAGACAGATTAGGATGTTTGCCTATATTTCACCAACGGCTAAGAACTATATATAAACATGTCATTGAATGCTTGAGCTTGTTTGTTATGTTATGTGCAGACAGAAAGAAGTGAAAAACTGGAGAGGAACTATCCTCTGTTTTATTAGATCTTTAGGCACACCAAAATAAAATATTTACAATGTAAAATGAAATATCTTCCTAAATGAGGCAATTTTATTGTGAATGATACGACAATGAAACAGATTGATGAGGTTTCTCGTCGTCTGGAATCCACGCGCTGCTTTTTAAATATTTAGTTTTGTTTTTTAGACTTAAATGTGTTTTCACTGCTTTTATACCTCAAGGGGCTGTTTATCGCGTCTTCCAACTGAGAGCAAATATTTGGAAACAATAAACATAAAGTGAAAGAGATACGTCTGTCGAAAACGAAATAAATAGCTACGAGATATCTTACGAGCAAAGGATATTGCTGCTAATCAGGCCTTTCTGACTTATTAAAATTCCATCTCCATGTTTTCAATGCAGTGACCAATATACCACTAAAAGATAACAATCTGTCAAGCTTTACATTTATCATGTCAGTTGCCTTACTTGTCAAAGTTTTCACTGCCCTAATGCATTGTCAATAACTTAATAGTTGATATTTTACCATTACTAGCTTTCTGATGTTTCCGTGCCATTTTAAAAAGTACTTAAGCAAATTAATGCACAATGATCTGGTGGAATCACAATAGTTTTCAGTAATGCCACTCTTGAAAAAGTATTAATAAAATTTAGACTGAAACTAAGTGAATCAAAATGGTCGCCTTTAAGTTGGTTACTTAAAATGCTTATGACGCGCAATCTATTTGTGGTAGCTGTGTTGCGGGTTGGAAGCTCAGGCGAGTCGCATCATTCCCGAAAGGACGCTTCAAAAGATCAGAACCACTTTGAGGAACAGTGATTCGAGCAGTGTAGTAAACGATATATTTGTCACGCTGCCCTTTCGCTGCGGTTGTTGGACAAAAAGAAAAGATTTTATCTTTAAAAAAAGCAAAAACCTACGCAGCAAAACAACAGCAGTAGAAAACATTTTAGGTTTTAGTTAAATTCAAGAACATTAGTATTTTCTGTATAATGCAAATTCTCGTTTTGAACTTTCCAGCTGATCTTTATATCATCACCAAAAATAGATTTTGCCAAATAAGGCCTTAGCACCTTGAATGAGATAAGTAAATTGCTATAGTGCTACACGAAAACCGACATTTCGTGATTGGTCGAAAAAGCAATCGATTTGATTGTTTTGACTAACTGACATTTTGACAAGGTAATCAAACACGATTGGCTACTCAGTTGTACGTCGACCAATCAACTCAAAAGGAAAAAAATATAGCTTTTATTGGGCATTGGAACGAGAGCGAGCAGTTGGCTGATTGTAATTCCTTCTACTCTGAGCGTCGGCTTATGTGAGTGTATGACATACAACTTGTGAGAACCTGTCATCTTTTCATTTATTTGCTAAATTCCGACATTTGCGCTCGCTTACCTGACATCAACACTAGACTGTACTGCAGCCAGTAAAGATTAGAAATGGACTTACAATCATCTCTTCCTTCATCTACAATCTTTCACGAACTTCAAACGGTTCATGACACAGGTTACTTCTATTCTCTGCCATCTTTAGAAGACGATTGGACCCAGGTAAGAGCACTTGCTATTTTCTGCTGCTTCGCATTGCTAAACATGCTGTTAAATTACACATCACTTGCATATGAATTAATAGCAGATGTGTTCCATTAGATTAGTTGGAATCTTGCCTTCTTGTTTTTATCGAATTTTAATTGTCATTGCTTAAAATTACCCGTGAACTGAAAGAATTGCCTAATCAGACTGCTACTCGTTCTCGCTTTTCAGACTCGATTAGAAATGGATCGATATTTGTGCCCTGAACCGAACTCGCAAGAAAACATGGCCGAATCTAATATTGGAAGCCCAGCACCTTGGAATGAATTTTTACTTCCATTCGATGACTCTGTTTTCCCATATGGAGACGACTGGGATATTAAACCCATCGATTTCAACTGTGCTTCATCTCTACCGGCTGTGCCAACCGTTTTACCAGAAACTCCAACTGAACCAAAACCATGCGTAGAACTTAGTGTTAAGCCGTTAAAGATCAAATTACCTATTACTACATCTGATGACACGTACAAACTACCCAAGACTATTTTCCTGCTAACTCCGCCGAGCTCTCCAGAATCTCCTGCTCCAATACCTGCAGCTCTTGCAAGTCAACAGCGAGCTCCGCGACCTGCAGCACGCGCGCCTCGCACAAAGGGAAACAACCAACCTCTCGCTCAAACAAATCGTGCTTCCAGCCCTAAAGACTCTCCTGAAAGCAAAAGACGCGTTCATAAATGCCATTTTAGCGGTTGTCGGAAAGTTTATACTAAAAGTTCACATCTCAAGGCGCATCAAAGGACACACACAGGGGAGAAACCGTATAAATGTTCATGGGAAGGTTGTAATTGGAGGTTCGCACGCTCGGATGAACTTACTCGACACTATCGTAAGCACACAGGAGCTAAACCTTTTAAATGCGTCCACTGTGATCGATGCTTTTCAAGGTCAGATCACTTGGCACTGCACATGAAAAGGCATTCTTAGGAATATACGGAATTTAACTAGAACTTTACGAAAATTGAACGTTCGCGTTGCAGACTTCCATTGATGAGAATTAGAATATTTTATCAATAATTTATTCCCTGAGCGGACCCCAGGTGCTAGTTCAAAAAGGCGCCGTAAACTTGTCATCAAATCACTACACGCGTACGAGGTTTGGCTGGGAAAGAAACCGATTTGTTTCTTGTTCAAGAGTTCGAGATGCGATTGTGTTGTTCAAACAACAGAAATCCTCTCCTCGTGTTGTGGCTTGTGGATCTGAAACGAATTGGAAACAAGACAAATTATTGTTGTGAAATTATAGTTAAGAGGAAGAAACAGTCCTTCGTTAGACTGGCCACAAGAAATTATAAAAAACTTGGGCATTAAAAATCTCTATATGCATTCGTTAACAGATTTTATTCAAATGTCCTAAAACTTAATTATAATGAAATCAATCGTTCGCTGAAAATGTAAAAACTCGTGGCGTTTAGAAACATGAAGACAAATATTCTCTTAAAATAAGTTTAAATCCTAAAAGGAAAAGTCAAAATATGATGTAAATATGTATTCTTTGACTTCATGTATTAAGAAAAAGACGAGAAAATGTATTAAAAATACAAGTATATGTCATGCAATCACCGTGTCATTTCTTTCAGAAGCGTACTTTAGAGGGAAAATTGTTATTGTTAAGAAATGATGCAGATGTTCTTGAGTGCTTTTAGTAAGTCTTTCAATTTGAATCAGCTCTAGAAATTATGTTTGAGAAACGTCATTTATTTATTTTTTGAACTATAGTTACTTTAAAGGTTGGGTTTATCTGTTATGATTCTTTGAATTTCAGCTTGTATCTCTGAAACTTGAACGAAACGGTGTCGAGTTTCAAGTGGTGTTGTTGGGGAGGTTGAAGTTTTTTGTCTGTTATTTGGTAATATTCTATTATTGTTGTGTTGTCCCAATTAAGCTGTTGGTCATTATTTCACACTGTATACTCGCCTACTAAATGTGGGTAAGCTTTAGTTTGTAAAGTGTACATAAGGTTTATCATTCAGCTCGTATTTGCGCCCGCCTGTGTATCGATATCTTGTTCGTGTTTTCATTCATTCATTGAGTTCGGTGTGTGTTTACTCGCCTTACGATAACACAAGAGTTTCCGTGCTGTTAAACCATTAGAAAGCGGTTGAACAACGGCGACAAAAAGCCATTACTTTCAGGACTCCCGTAAATCGGTGCTATCGGTTTATTGTAGCCTTGTATTTACAAATAGTATATTTTCTTTGGGATTTACGTTTTAAGGGTATAAATATAGCACGAGGAACTTTTCCATATGGCGTACGCCACATGATATACTCAATCGTTGAAAAAAAAGCTGTCAGACATTCACCGATTCCATACCCTAAAATTGAAATTTTAAAAACATTTTTTCACTGAAATCTTATATTACTTTGCCGTCGGTTGATTAGTAGTTCACGATTTCCGACAAAAGGAATGGACAGACAGTCGGAAATGCACCTGGTAGAAACCATTAAACTTTAAAAAAGTCTTTTCATGATCATTATTCATTTCGGCGACTGAGGTAAGATATATTTATATGGTTGTGATACGAAAACAATTTATAATGCTTTCGTGTTTTAAAATAGGTTGCTTTTCTTTTGGAAATAAAAGAAGGATTTGTTACAAAATTCACAGTACTCGGTAGCTCTTGCTTTTGACTTTGGAGTAATCCATTCACTGCCTCACAAAAGACCAAATGAACGCTCGAAAGAGTTTGTTATAAATCCGTTTATGTAGCTGATGTTTAACAATGCAAGCATTTTATTTTCGTATATATATATTTAGTTATATTTTTTGTCGTTGCACTAAATCTTGAAAACAAAGAATGACTCTAAAGTGCTTTGTGTATAAATTTATACTCTAAGGAAGTGACATAAGATTTGTTTTTTCACTTTTTGTTATCATGCATGGTAAAGTCAGTATAACAAAAAGAACGCAAAAGGAAACTTCTGTTCGAGACTGTTGTCATTCTTCAAAATATTCGAATGTTTTGTGTGGTGTTTTTCATTTTCTTTCGTTGTTTATCGTCCTAACGGAAGTTTTAGTTTGCATATTGATTAGATTTATCTCGCAGATTGCCGCCGAATATATTAATAACAATAGTTTTTTCAGAGTCAATTGTTTGTCTAATATATTATTCTTCGAACTGCATAGTTATGATTTTCTGTGCCATTCTTTGCTGAAATCTCTTTTGACATGGTAAAAACCCCTATAAAATTTAAAGGCGCCGTTCTGCAGATAAGTTAAGAAATATGTGAGCGGACGGAGGTAAACTGCGAGTCCGAGAAGGCAAGTATTTTTATAGATTTTCAAAATTCCTAAATTCAAAAGACTTGAATTGTGTATAACACATTTGTTACTTTTTTTAAGCTTTACACTGTGACAGAAGTAAGAATATGAACTAACGTTTCTGACTGTAAGTTTATGTTTTGTTGCTTTGTGTGAACGTGACTAAACTGTTGACGATTTCCCGTACGGGAAATATTTTTCCCACGCTGAACGGCAAGAGTCTAAAGAACTGTGAATTAATCTCAACACTAATTGTAGTGTCAATTGTTTGAGAGCTTATTAAATTTTATCCACCATAACACAGTTCATTGACCGCCGGTAATATACTAATACACAACTTTAAAAGCTTAAGAATTTTTATTGAAACTGCTTCTGGTGTACCGCTAAAGGGCTTAAACTGACTTATTCTGCTATTTTACAAGGCTTTTGCAAATGGAACCATGGGAAATACATTGCTTTTACTTTTATAATTGCAGCAAATTAAATCAAGTCATTGTCGGTAAACAAACAAAGCCGAATAACTAAGTCGCATATTTGCTTTCCGCAGACTTCTCGTAGTAAATAGCTTTATGGTATTTTAAGCTTTTGTCACGCTACAACGCATTGAACCTTTAAAGGGCAAGAGAATAGTTTCTGATAGCAAAATAATGGTGGCTTCGAACTAAAGTTATTTCATTAAGTTTACTGATTTCTATGTCGTCACTGATAGCTTGAGATGCCATCTCAGTTCTTTTATTACTCTGTGCATTTTACTTTTTCCAATTTGCGACATTTTATTTTTGAAAATTTCCGGTTTGACATCACCAGTTTTTTAGATATCATGCTTTGACTTTTTCATATAAAAACAAAGAATCCCACTGTGAATTTTTAATTGGATGATTTTTAGAAAAAGAACGATGAAGCTAGACTATTCATTTGTTAATGCACAATAGAACATCAAACTGTATAATCAGCTAATCAAAAAATTTCTTAGGAATAGACCATTTTTTTATTTGGGCGCTTTATTCTAATTCAAGTGCACTTGTAAATTTTCATTCATTCATTGTCAAAATGACCACATGTGGAGCAATTGGTAAACTATAATTTCTAACATAGAAATTAAAATATGTCACTGGAAGAGTAATTTAACATAAGTCAAAAGCAAAAATGAAGCAAACAAATTGGTTATCATATTTACCAGACTATTTTAGTTTTAAAAAAAATTTATGCAGCCATCCTTAAAATAGAAGTTGTAATTCTAGCTGTGCACTTACTACATTTGCACAGTGAAATGCATATGATAAGATATGGGGTGGTACTTCTGTTGGCTGTATATAAGCATAATATAATCAAAAGCCTTGGCTACAGGCCATTCCAAAATTGCATAGGGAACTGGGACAAGTTTCTAAGTTTAACTATATGATAATCTGACACCATCACATGAAAGATCATGTTGATAGTTATCATTTGACCAAGTTTGATGTTTTTAGGGTAAATTGATCATGGCTCCAATTCCATACAAATGCATCCCATGTTGAGACAGCGTCCCCCAAAACCATATATACTCTTAAAACGTTTTATCAGTTTTGTTACAACTGTAAGTTACACTTTAAAGAGATGTCACATAAATAATAAAAAGTTTAAGAGTTTATGGTTTTGGGGGATGTCCTCTCAACATTAGATAAATATCTATGGATTTGCAACCAAACTTTATCAAATGACAACTCTCAACATATTCTTTTATGTTGTGGTGTCAGATTATCAATTGGTTTAAAAACTTTGAAACTCACCCCAGTTTCCTGCAGAATTTTGAAATGGCCTATAAATGAGTTATTTTTACAAACTAATATAAAACGTGCATTTTTTCCAAACAAAAAAAAATGGTTAAACTTATCACAAGACAGTATTATGTACACAAAACCAATTTTATGGTGCATATTAGCCATATTTTTTAATAGATCCCATGTTTCAATATGCTCCTATTCAGGTGTACTCATCCTAAAGGTGCTGTTGTCTGACATTTGTCCCAAAACTTGGAAATTTAGGAAGGACTGATTGGAGACTCTAACAACAAAAAAAGTAAAAGAATATGGCAGGAAAGAGCTAAAAAACCAGGCTCAATATTTCGCATTGCTTCTAGCTGGTTGCTATTATTTCTGGTTTAGGCCTTGTTGGCTTCACAAAGTATTATTATATTTTTTGGTGGACTTCTCTAAAGGAGGGTGGCTAGCCACCCACTACACACCCCTGAATCCACCCCTAGGGCAGGGGGATGGGAGGCTGGGAGTTGAAGGAGCAGGAAGCAGAAGTCTTGTGGAGGCAGGTGTAGTGTCGCCAAATGTAGTGTTTGAAGTAGTTTTTAGTTCTGTTTTAATCGACAGCAACACGTTTTTCTAACAACTAACCCTCTGTGTACCCCATCATGCATTGGAGGTCATAATACTTTCACAACTTGGAATATGTTATCATATAGATACACTACAGCAGGTAGCAAAATAATTGAATACAAAACTTTAATTGTTCTTATGTGTAGTAGGTTGAATCAAAATTATACATCAAAAGTAGCAAACACAATGTTTGACATATTTATTTTACACAATTTGCTTAGTTTTTAGGCTAAACTATGTTAACATCTAGTAAATGCTTTCAGAGTCAAAAAAGTGAAAAAAAAAAAAAACTATAAAAAAGATAGTTTTTTTTTTCAAAAAGTTTGATTACCTGTGTAAACAAATTTCATGCCAGCATGGGTCCTGTGGGAAAAAAGTTATAAAATGATACAAGAGGCTGGAGGGCAGGGTACAGGAGATAGGAGATGCTAACCCCTCTGTCCTTATCCTCCCTTCCCCCCAAAAAACTCTGCTGAACCTGTCTTCATTAATTGTACATGTATATATAATTGGCCCCAGAATGTTAAAACTGGGTTTAACTAGCCAGTTTGGATCGATCAACCTATGTTTTCTCACACCAAAGTTTATATGTGGGAAGCTAATAGAAGTTTCCAGAAGCATAATTGCTTGGAGCAGGAACCCGTTAGCAGGAGGGTGATATTAAGGAACATCCTGGGGTCTGGCCAACAGCACAGTCGCAAAAGTGTCTAATTTTAGATTTCCTTTTTCTGCGAAACAAACAAAGGGTGTCGTATCTGACCAATCACAATGTGAGATTTTATTACATCACTCCTGGAGATTGTGGACCGTGCCAATAGTTTGTTTGTCATATTTTTCGCTTTTGTGGCAGTCATCATGGTAATTGCTTTTCACAGGAAATCAGGATCCAAAAATAGACACTTTTGTGACTGTGCTGATGATGGTCGGACCCAGTATGGGAGAATCACACTCCTCAGGTTATGGGGTCCTGCTTGGAGGGAACTATGTCTCTTTCAAGTGTCCATTGAAGAGCTTAACAGCCTGTTAAAGGCAACCTAACAATTTTATAATTAAAATCCTCAGTCATTATTAGGCCCAGAGGGGCACAATTAATTCACATACATTTAATCATAATGACAACAGCATTATTTGTCTACCCAAAAAAATCCCTCCTTTTTTTAAATTTCCCTCAGTGTTCATGCATCAGCAATTTTTATTATTTCATCATCATCAATCCAATTTTGATCCGAGTTAATCGCCGTAAACTGGGGTGACTGGATTTACCCCACTCGAACAGTAATCTTTCCAACACCCACAGCTTGCTCAGTTCAAGGCAACCTCCTCCAAACCAACACTCTTGCTCTCCTTCTCGATCCACTTGCATCTTTATTTTCTGGAAAGCTAAAATGTGCCAACTTTGACTTTGTTCTTGGTCAAAAATGTAACTATACAGAAAATATCAGAAATATCCTGTTATAATCAAATGAGAAATTTCGTTTGAACCAATCACAAAAACACATTTATACCACTTGATTTGTATGCAACTTAGCCTTCCTTTGTAATCATTGACATCAGCTAACAAAAATACAGTTTGTGAAAAAAATCCCTGTCTTTCATATATAGACACAAAAAATCCCATTTGGCCAAAATTTCCTACCCAAAAAACAAAAAAAAATTCTTTTGACTCCCCTGTCTTCAAAACATGTTAATGGGCACTTGGGTACAAACCGTATTCAAAGGCAGATTTAGGGGAGAAGTTCAAGGGGCCTGGTTCCCCTCTCCTCCCATTTTTTGGCAGCACGATTTTTTCAATTCATTTCAATAAACTTACACTGTAGCCAGTTTAGGCAGACATTGTATTTTGATCCAGAAGTGAGGATTAAAATATTTTTTTGTTGAAAATATAAACAAGATGTATTGTAGCAGTCATTTAAGGTCTTCATGAAAAGTTTCAGTTTTTAGGGAGTTGAGGACTGGGTCTAGAATTTGGAAGTTGCGTCCTTTTCAAAATTCTTGAATCTGTTTCTGGTATTAATTATCACACCACTTAATTTAGGCTGCATTACATTGTCGTTGCATTGTGTTTAGTAGCTGATATTCTTTTTCAAAAGTTTCACCAAATTGGCAAAAAACAGAAAAAATAGATTGTTCTCAAGAAAAGGATACAATTGCAAACTGGTCAGAAAAAAGTATAAAGGTTGGAATCTCCAAAATTTTTTTTTTCAGTGTGAAGCACTGTAGTAAACGTTAGAGGCTTGTTTAAAAAAAATCCTACAAGTTGGTTGGGCCTCCCTAATTATTGCATACACAGATCATGAGTACAAGAAATTCAGTATATTTATATTTATAATATCACCCAATCTTTCCCTCCCTTCTAGAAGATCTAGTGGTTATGTTATGCCCCTTCCTGGATGGCAAAAATCTACCCATTGGTTTCACAGGTCTCTATAACTCTACCTGTTTCTCTTTCACCCCCACCCTCCCTCCCAAAGATTTCCTAACAACAGTTTAAATGTCGCATGGGAACGAGGCTTTTAAACATCTGTATCTGTATCAGTACGGCATGAGCTGGAACAAAAACCTGAGGCAGTTTGTCAGAAAAGATCTTTTTCCAAAGCTGATTAGGTTCAAGTCTTCCGAGACTAAGAAATGGAATTTCCCTCTCTCGCCAAACGACATGGCGCGTTCGGGTGGTATAGCATCAATGATGAGATTACCTGTGCAAAATTCATCGGTCGGACTGAATGCTTGTTTTGTTGGAATTCCTCTTGACTGCGGGACCAGTAATCGATCAGGGACCAGGTATTGTGCGTAAAACAGGCCTTTACTCGGCTTTAAACTGACTTTTATTTTGAATGATTTGCAATCTGCTTCATTACCATACAGCTTTGTCTTAACAAAGATAAATTCGATTTTAGTCTAAAACTTTAGAAAGATTGTCGAGCTAACAAAAGCCTAGTTTCCATATGATCGCTCATGACCGCCGGATCGCTGAAAACGCTGCCAGCGATCGTCAGCGATTATACGGAAACACATTTCAGCGATCGAGCGATCGAAATCTATTCCACAATGCATCTATTAGCATATTCTGTTTTTCACATACACATTTCTCTTGGTCTCAAATTCAGCATGGCTCAAAGTCCTGATAATGAAAACTTCATGGAAGAAATTCGCAAGTACGTATGCCTCAATAACAAATTTAGCAAAGAATATAAAGATAAATAATTATTAGAAACTAAACGCTTGGATAGCAGTATAGATTTCATTTCTTCATTGATCTTTTTTTAACTAAAGCAAGCAGAACAAAAGTGCTTTCTTGCAGAAAAACACTTTGTTCATCCGCCATTTTGTCAAGTAAAATTAATGCTTCGCTACCATGTGCGTCTCATAGATTGAAACTGACCTCAACACCCGTTGGCTCATAAAAGAGCCGTGAACTGAACTGGAGCTCACTGGAGCGTAAACCTCTGCGATTTAATGGAAACACTTGTAAGAATTTGATAGCAATCGTTGGTGACCGTGAGTGATCCTATGCATCAGTGATTCCAGCGATCCGGCGATCATCAGCGATCATATTGAAACTAAGCTTAAACTAAGGCTAGTGACAACTTAGATGTTAACCCAAAAAAAATTTTACTAGCCAAGCATTGAAATTCTGAGATGTCCTTCTTGAGAAATTTAACAGAAACTAGTTCTGTCAACTTATTCTATTTACTAGCAAAAGTGGCTAGTGGAAATAGAATGCCTACTAACCAAAACTGAATTTCTACTAGTCTATGACTAGTTGGCTACCAATAGTATCAAGCTCTGTAAAATTTAGATTTCTTGGCATACCTTAGAGAAAACAAACAACATTTTGTCAAACTTGTATGTTCATTTTACTGAAGCTAACTAAATCCTGAACGAGCCTAGTGGCCAATGGAACTGGCACTTATCTCCGGTTGTTAAGCAGATGAGAGTTTTGACTCCCCCTGGATGAGACACTAATCCATCACATCATTTTATTGAGGTTCATCAATATTGTTCACTGTACTGAACAATTCAGAGATATTTTACCTTTGTGACGTCTTTACCACTTGATTCTTCTAAAAGCTTGTCCAATGTGATATGAACACAGCCCAAGTGATTAGCAGCCATGGCACACTGAAACAAATCAATATAATTTTAACTTCCTTATAATAATAAAGGGTTTGCCTTCTCCAAACTTGGCTAATTAATGAACCATGCAGTTAAAGTATTAATCTCCCCTAACCCTGGAAAATCGAAGATAATTTTTTTTATTAGCACAACAAAAACATTGGTTGTCTTTCAAACTGTATTCAGAGTTTTATAATTGGAAGAGAAATACTTCTCTTGCTGTTCAAACATGGAATTTCTCTATAGAATGCAAGTAACCAGTTTGTGGTTTTATCAGTGTTAATCCTAAGTTCTTGCTTTCAATCTCTCATTTTTCTAAGTGCTGTTAAATGGGTCATGCAAGTATTTTGAAATGAAAATTTTACCCTGAAGGTGGGGAATTAGCTCAGTTTCTCAAGTACAAATTCCAATTTTTACAATTTTGTTCAATGCCCCTCTTCTCTTGGGTGGGGTGCGGCTCTACTTTGACAGGTGCATAACAGTCTATGGCTAACTGGTTTTCAAAATGATCCATTGGCTGAACCAAAGAGTTCAGTTTTGGGAGAGTTGAGGGAGAGCAAAACCAATCATAGAAGGAACTCAAAGACAAAAATCTTAAAAAAAGAAATCTACTTCTAGTTAATATTAGCTTGACCTATAACCTTAGGGATGGTGGGTGAGAATGAAGAAGCAGTGGCTGATAGGTGGTTAAAGCATGCCTGCCAGGAAATGACTGTACTTTACTATAAGTGAGTGGAAGTTGATTCAAGTTGACACTAACCATGGTTCTTTTGCCTGCTGCAGGAGGTCCGTGTACTATAATCTGTGGAACTGAAACAGCATACACACTAAATATAATTTTATATCCTTGTTAATGGAAACATGAAAACTTGGGAAGAAGTGATAAAGATGGATTTGAGAGAAAGAAGAGTTAGCAAAGACCTGGCTAGAGATAGGTTAGCTTGGAAGTCAATTTTCTGAAAACTGTCCAATGCATGCCAGCATGTAAAACGGATGTAAAACCGAATATGAATGATGATGATGATGATGATGATAATAATTATGGTTTATTTAAAAATTCATAATTATAGCACCCACTGGTGAAATACAATGAACTTTACAGCACTTAAGACTTACAATAATAAAAATCTATAATATATAATATAATATAGTATAACATAATACAATAATATAATATAATATAGGTATAATATAATATAGTATAAATACCAATAATTATTACTCCTAAGAACAGGGCTTTCAGAATGTTTTGAAGTAAAAGGTTACTCCAAAAAAGTAGGTGGCTGTGAACAGAGATAAACCAGATGTGACACCCATCATCTCATGAACATTTTAAGAGATTATGCTAAGCAAAACAAATGCAACTCCAAAACAAAGTACTCCTACTTTTAATTAAAGCTCAATCTGAGCAATGGAAAGAAAATATTTGATTCCAAAGATTTAGAAGAATTTATTTTAATGCAAACATTGAAGTGAACACGACATCATTTGACAAAATCGCCAAATTGTTGGTCTTTTTATACCTCACATCAGGAAAAGGTAGTCAGTGATGAAATGTGAAGTAGCTGTCGGAGCTCCGACGGTCGCCGGCTTGTTCTGAAAGCTCTGTAAGAATACTGTCAAGATACAAATACTAAATCTATTAATTAATAAAATATTCTTGAACCAATAAACTAATAAAAGAAAAAAAAATAGGCTGAAAGAAATTGCTGTTTTAGCTTAATTTTAAAAGAGGTTTGAGGAAGTGTTTAGGTGATTTGTCTATTGAATTCCACTCAGTTACCTGATTAAGAATTCATTAGTGTTGGCTGTTTAAAACTTTTTGGTATATTAAAACTTGATTCTCAAGTAATTTGTAATGTTGCAGGGTTATCTGCATTCCCTTGGAATGTCAAGAACAGCACAAGTGAAACGTGATGCTCGCATAGGAGAGGCTGAAGCTCAAAGAGACTCTGGAATAAAAGTTAGTGATTCTGCAGTGCTGTAAAGTGAATCCATCTTCTCCTGTGTAGTTTCTTTCTTTTAACTACCACTTTTACAGTTTAGTCTGTATGTTCAGATCATTGTGAAATGACCATTGTATCTAGTATATAATTATTATATTTAATTCTAGCCAGAGAGAAAAAAGTGGTAAAAATAATTGATTTGCTGGGTTTGAATATGATGAATTCTGCCTGCCCCCATGGCTGCTTACATCCATACTCACATAAATATATAAAAAGTAATATGTTCAGCTTTAGTCTTAATATTGGTAAGTGTGAACAAGAAAAATTGGCTATAGTGTAATCTCATCCCAAATAGTTTCTCTTCTCTGCTTATGTGAGCAAGACAAACATCTGGTAAAGTTCATTTCAATCAGATTTCTGATTGGCTTCTCCAAACTGCTAGTTCCCAGGCACTTAATGTTGCACTGAGAAACTGACTCAGTGAGTTTCAAGTCTGCCGCCATTAATTTTTTTCTCCAAAAATTTCACGCATGCACAGTTAATTAATGTGCCAGAAATCTGGCGTGCTTTAAAAAATATGGTTTTTACCAGATGTCTTTTTAGCATGTAGCGCACGAGGACATCTGGGAACAAGATTAGGCTACATAGTCATGTTGTTTATTCTTTTAAAATGCTGACATAAATCTGTTAAATTTGAGTAGTAATTACTCTTTTTGTTATTCAATTATATTCAGGAAGCCCTGGCAGAGGAAGCAAGAATGAGAGCCAAGTATGAGAATGATGCTCAGATTGCTAGATCAAAGCGTGATTTTGAACTGAAGAAAGCATCATATGACATTGAAGTAGAAACTAAGGTAACCGAATATGTACAGGTTGATCAAAGTCTAAATATAATGTGGTTGAATATTTTATAGGTTGTCAGGGTTATGAGCAATTTATAATTTAAAAGTTATCATGATACTGATAGTGGACTGGTGAGCAGTGGGCCCCTCCGTTAAACAACTAAGTCATGTATTAAATGTACAGTTTTGACATTAATCATTGCCCTGGCGTGGTTGATGCAGTTGTTAAGATCGCTTCCTTCTAGCCAGCAGGTCCCCGGTTCGATCCGAGATTCAAATATTTGTGAGACTTTCTTTTCCGTCTAAGCTAACTCAGCTTTCCATCCTTCTGGGGAAGGTAAATGAGTACCAGCGTCTGTTGGGAGCTAACCTGCGACGAATTAGTGTCCCATCCAGGGGGAGTCAAAACTCTCATTCGCTTAACACTACAGAAACCGGAGAGATAAGCACCGGCTTGATGGGTCACTTGGCTCGTAAAGGATTTAGCTTTTGACATTAAAAGCTTACTAATCATTTACATTTAAGTGTATTAATGATATCTACAGTATACATGATCGTCATCATTGGTGGTATTGTCTTGTTTTTTAGAAAGCACAATCTGAACTGGCATATTCATTACAAGCAGCCAAAACTAAACAAAAGATTAAAGAGGAAGAAATGAAAGTGAAAGTTGTTGAACGAGCACAACAGATTAATGTTCAAGAGCAGGTACACTGTTTTTATTTCATATTTCAAAGTGTTTTAAAGACAAGTTCAGTAGTTATATTTTATTAGTGCTTTTATTTTGAAATTATGAATTAAAATATACAAAAAACATAACCAAAAAAGTCCCGGAAAAACTCTTCTTTAACCTGTAACCAAAAGAAGTGGTTTATAATTTTCAATAAAATCAAGAAACCGACATGATTATAGTAATAATCTAATAATTTAAATTTGTGGTGTTACAAAAAGATACTGTCAAGGGCTTATAGCCTGTGTTCTTGCTGCATTAAATCATGTCTAAAACTATTGCCCCAATGCCAGGGGTGTCATTAAGGGCCGGGCACTGGGCAAATTGACCGGCTGTGAAGATGGTTTTGCCTGGCTGCTTTTAGCATCTCTGCAACTATAAATTTTTAATATTTTTAAGGCTTTGCATAAACTTTGCCCGGGTGCCAAAT
>JAOBBB020405386.1:0-17098 GCA_025331005.2 Zoanthus gigantus | reverse complement strand
GTTTTTAATTTAGACATAGAATTATAGCTCGCGTTTCTGAGGTTGTTAGCAGAGCGGCTAACTGCAATTTTTAGGCCAAATCATTCATTTTGTGATACAAGCATAAAACTTGGCATAAATAAACTTTAGACCCATCATGAATCCAAACATTTGGTAGCCCGAGTAAACATGTGTACGTGTCTAGTTGCATGTACATATGACACACCAAAAATGGTTTTGGTGCTACATTGTCAACACTGAAATTCTCAACATGTAATTTGATACTTTTTATAGTTTTGCGAAATCATTGTTTGTTTTCAAACATAAAAAATGTACTTTTCTCATCAAATTATGATAATTTTGACTTCATAATCTTATTCAGCATGTCTTAAAATGGTAAATAGCCAATTTTTATACCCCTAGTGTTAAAGGATGCAAAATTATGGTCAACATACCACACATTTTTTCTTACCAGATGAAAGTTACTGTAACCAACACCCATTTTGGCCCAAAAATCTAAAAGCGAATATCTCAAGAACCAATACAGATATTGAGCACAAATTTGATGGGCTTTCATATCTGACTATTACTTATAACTGGTGCAATTTTGGTTAAAATCTGAGGGGTGGGTGTCATGCCCTTGTTGAATTGATATGGAATGACCCAGTATTTACAAGCTTTTTCTGACATATTTTAAATAGCATTTGTTAGCAATGGGTAATGAGGAAATATAAATTTATGGTAGTTATAGCAACTACATTATGGGCAATTTAGCTGTTTTGTATTTAGATCAATTTAGCCCATCATAGCATAAACAACTAATGCATATGCTGCAGTGAGAACTACAAGAATTGCTGTTGACATTGTAGAGAAAATATTCCTGTATGTAATCAGACCATACCAACAAACACAGAGGATAAGCATCAGTAGAGGTAGAAATATTTGTCCCATATCAATGTCTGATTCATCAACCTGTTGCTCTCTATATTGTGATTGGTTTGACGGCGGCACTGCAGAAATCTGTGCATGGATAACAGAGTGGTTTCCCAAACCATAATATGATATTGGTACATTGTTGTTACTAAGCAACCTGCCACTGTATACAAGATGCACTGTTTGACCTTGACTGACTTCGGTTGGAAAACAATGCCTGTTGGAAAATATAAATGTAGACATAATCAAACAATATTTTAGAAACAGTACCTACAGTAAAGTAACCCAAAAAGTGAAAATACAGTATTCCATTATTGGAGGAATATGAACATTACAAAAATAAAGGTAGTACTTAGGTCGAATTTCAATTGTTATTACTCAACAAAAAGGATACTTCTTAATGAGTTTTTGATTTATTACTAACAATGATCTAAAAACATTTGGTACCTTTTCAAGTCCCCAACTTTCAGAGACAAGTCTACAGTTAGAGATCTCTCTGTCTCTTGGTATTTCACACGGATAGTGGCCCTTCTCACAGATTCTGTACTGTTGGTGGTATGGGGATTTGATGCAGTCTGTAGCAGGTCATTTTGATAAGAACTAGAGGTACTAGGTCCCATGTTAGTGTCATATGAACCAATGGTATTACTATTAGAACCCACATTGGTTCCAGGCAAACTATTGGTATTAAAATCTGAATTTATACCATCACATGGACTGGAGGTACTAGGGCCCACATTGGTATTATATGGGCTAGGCAAGGTGGTACCAATTGCAGCTGGACTTCCTTCATTGTTCTCATTTGTGTAAACATTTGTTTTATTAGTTTTACTGTTGACAGACTTGTTTTCCCAATCACTTTGTTCTCTACACCTTCTCACTCCGTCACAAGTAAGATTTGTGGCAGCAGAAAGTGTAGTTTTATTTGAACAATTTTGTTCAAAATTATCTCGACTCTGTATAACGTGGTCGCATGTTGTTACAACATCGTCATTTCCTTGTTCAGCGTTAGTATTTGAGTTTCTTTCCGTTTCTAAGGTTAAACAATTGTTAGATTGTACTTCTTGGTTACTTTGACGGAAGGAACGGGAAGTTCTTCTTGACTTAAGATACACCGCAGCGACAATAAAACAGCCAACGAGAATAAAAAAGGTAAGGATGACCTCATTATCAACTCCTTCCATAAGTTGTACCATATTGGTTTTTCAGTCGTCTTGCATTAATATAACTCTTGGTAAAGCAAGAAAACTATCGCAGAAGTAATGATATATAAAATTCAGTGCAAAAACTAGATACTTAGAAAAATCGCTAAAATAGTCACACTTTAAGGAAAACAGCTCTCTCTATATACGTAACAAAACAGGCTGGTTTCCGATTCAGTTCACGATTCACAAGTATCATGCAAAAAGTACTCAACTGATTCGAACGGAAACTTAGTTCTTGCTTAATATTTAGTTTTAAACGATATCAAATGAATGACTTTAACACGATATTGTTCTGTAACAAGATGATCAAATTAATCTCATCTCTGACATTTTTGTTGTGTAAATGGACGATTGATTTGCAGACCTTTTAAATTATTTTTCGATTCGGGAACTGTGCCTGTCACGCATGGGTGCAACCGCTGACTTAGTTAACACGTCATCGGATCAACCAGGTCATTATTCGTGCTGTAATTCTTTTGGAAATACAGGTAATTCATTTTTAATTGTTAGGTGCATGTAAAAGAATTTCTAAAGGGTCTTAAGGAATACTATTTATTTAAAAAACTATTACTCGAAATGGATAACCAGTTTCCCACGCTAGTTTCTCACGATCACATGTTTCAATTGCCCCACCTCTATTCTGTAGTTTTTATTTAATATATTTTGTTTTACTATCATTGCATATGAAACTTATAAAATATGTAAGATTAAACAAATGCGATCTTACCCTTTATTAAGAAATGCATAATGTTAATTTTCGTTACAAGAACAAGAAGTTGTTGAATTAAACGATAGTTCGGACGGAACCACCGTCCATAATCAGCCTGAGGTTCAATTCTTTTAATTTGTAACTAAACCTATATTAGCCCGAACAAACATTTTTGCAGTGTTAACTGTTGCCGTAATAGTTGATATTATTTGTTTTAGCACATTATTTGGTTCAAGCGAGGTGAAATACCAGTCATGAATGTTGAACATGAAGTCAAGCTACTAGTAACAGAGTTGAAGCGACTGGGATCACCAAATGCTGATGGTAACATTTCTGTAAAGTTTGGAGCTCTTTTTAATGACGACCGCTGCGCAAACATTTTTGAAGGTCTGTAAATAGCTGAAGTACATAAAGCCTACAATTTTTTTAAATATGTAAATACCATGCAATAGCATTTCATGCAACTTTGTTTGTTTAGCAGACATTTTTTTTCAAATATAAAACAAAAATTGTTTTTAAAAATACAACACTTTTGATTTTATGGAACATGTTTCGACGTTTCAAACATCATCATCAGCCAATAGTAAGTTTATAAATTAAAATTACAACAATATAATCCATTACAATGATTCTTCATGATAAAATATTTGTGCACATTACAAGTAGATAAAATTCAAACTAACCAATAATATTACAGGAAATATATAACTGACAAACAGTAAAGGTTTCAAAGTGTAATAGTAAGCTGACATGATCAACTTTAAACTAACCAATAATATTCTAGAAAACATAACTAACTTAACGGTAAAAGTTTAAAAATGTAATGCTAAACTGACATGATCAACCTGTTTGTTAAGTTCAGGTTTCAACCGCTCAATATGGAAACTCTCCTTGATTTTAAGTTGACAGTAAGAGGTAGCACTATCAATAATTTTGAAGCAAGATACATTACAGTTATCCTGACAATTTTTGGAAGAACTAAGATGTTTGAAAATATGAGAATTTTTATCCCGGAAAATGTGTTCATTTACACGTGTGTAGAAATGCCTGTTGGTTTCGCCAACGTAGCGAGCACCACAGCCCGCACAAGTAAATTTGTAAACTACACGTGATTTGAGAGAATCCGGAATAACATCCTTTGGAATAAAAATGTTGCAAAGTTTGAAAGGAGAGAAAATTATTTTAATATTTAAATCCTTGCAATATTTGCTGAAAATAGATGAGATTTTCTTTCTAGTATAGGATGAATAAAAACCGATGTAAGATAGTTTATAGAAATGGCAATTTGATACATCATGTTTGCAAGATTCTTTTGTTGTAACATTTTTAAGATAACCTTCCAGCTGGGAAACATATTACGTTTCAAAATAGTAGTAAGAATATTGATATCATTTTGAAAACCCTTGGTAGTGTTATTAATTTTATATGCCCTGTCAATTCAAAATGATATCAATTACTCATAAGTTTTTTCTTCTGAGAAAAAGAAGCTTGTGTCAAACCGAACATTTCTACTATAGTTATTTCAAAGCTGAAGATATTTAAACTGTATATATTTATATATACCAAATTTATCTTTTCATTATTTTGCTCGTTTGACAAATTTTCTTAAGTTGTTGAACTTAGATTTTTCTTCTTTGGTCCATTCGCTAGCTAAAGTTTATTCTGTTAACAGATTGTTAACAATGACTTCAGCAAAAAAATTATCTACTTTTTATAATTGCGCTTTCGACAAGGCTACGAAGTCAAGAATGTGCATTGATTTATATTTCCATATAACAAGGATAAGATTATTGGGAATAAATACAATTATAAGTAATCAATGAAAGTAACGTTTAAATGCTGAACAAAAAACATGCTGACTTCAAGTTTAAAAATGATGCGATATCGAAAAAGAAAATATTAAACTTTAAAATTTCAATACATGGTTTGAGTTAGAGCAACAAAGATTTTAAAACAAACATAAATCAAAGTTGTTCCTGCGAATTTGTTTTTAATTCCGTTTTAGCAAAAGTAAAACAAAAATGAATATATATCCTTAGAAGTGAGAACTAATTTGTAACGATAGTTTAAATACCAAAGGCTAAGCCCAGTTGTTCAAATGCCGATTAGCACTAACCCAGGGTTATATTCAGTTTAACCAATGTCAGTCTTGTTTCCAATCTTACAGGGAAGGATTTGAGCTGTAAAGTTGAGATCAACAAATTTTGTTCTTTGAACACAAACAGTATTCTAAAAGAATCGCTCACCATTTTCTTATAGAAAAAACTGCTCGTTGAATTTTTCCTTAACCCAGGGTTGAAGTAAACCAGCTTTTGAAAAACCAGCCCAGAACTTCAAGTACAGTGGTGTAACGGTTAATGTAACTGTAAGTATTAAATTAGGTGTTACAGAATTGATAACAGTTTGTTATTACGTTTCAGGTGGATATGATGGCTTACTGTTCAAGTTTGCTTTTACTTTAAGTACACGTGAGTTTTTAATCCTGAATCATGAATAAATCGCTATCAGTTGTTTCGATGAATTCGTTAATTACTATTGGATAAATACCATTATTAGTTTGTGTTTCCGACACACAGTATCAGTCTAGTTATAAGGCAGATTGGTAAATTTCTCCCTATCAGCTAACAAAAAGCACCTGGGAATTCGAACTCCAGTTCTTGCAAAAAGTTGGGCTTTTCATCCAAGTGTAGGCATAACTTTTCGTCCATATGACTTTGATAAAATTGATACCACCAGCTTGTACTAGCAGCTAATACCCGGTGGATCAGTGTGCCGTCAAGGTAGGGCAACATCTTACTGGTTAAGCACTAACGAAACCAAAGATGAATAACAACTCCATTATCCACCAGCCTTGGTAAAGTTTTTAATGTGAACTGTATGTTCCCAGATCTTACTCCCCATTCCCTTCTCTTATGTCCGTTTAAGTCTTTAATCCTAACTCTCTTTGTTTTTCAAAGGCTACGAGCAAGTCCGGAAAGAAACAAGCAAGTTTCACAACGTTTTTTACGAGGAGAAAAGAGTGTGCAACAGAGGCCGGGCACGTTATCAATACGATCTTGCTGGAAACCGAAAATTCCCAGTGTCCTCTGAGTTTGCAGTGGCAGTATGTTCTCTACCGACCAACTATACCACCTCGGATTACATGTGGTTTTTAGAGAGATGGGGAACAGTAAGAAATAAGTTTATCATATAGTTTATGAAGAGTAGGTGTGACACTAGTGGTGTCTCAGTTTTTGTGTTGATTTGTGGCATTACATCAGTTTATTTGATAACAGAAAAACCCTAATCTTAATAAAACATTTAATAAACCCAAAATCAATAAAAAAGGAATCCACTTTACCAATTGGTGAATTTAGAAGTCCATTAACAGAACCCAGAATCACGTACACGGAATCATAACAACTCATTACAAAATCCCGAATCTCATTGACGGTATCTCTTGTCTCTATATAAGTTAACGATTAAAAATTTTCGACTATAATAAACCATGTTTTGTGTTCTTTCTTACAGCACGTTGTCCTTGAAACAGATCTTGGTAAAAAGAGAGTGGAACGATACAAAAGTTCCCTTACCGAGTTTACAAAGTACGCAATGGATAACGTAAGTCATTGTGAAAATCTCTTTATTAAATGAACAGAGATCTCTAAAATGCTCGCTTAATAAAAGCCCAGATCGATACCATAAAATCGTAAGGGAGCGTTTTAGATAGTCCTTTTACATTCTTTGTTTGAGTACATGAGAGAAGCTGCCAAGTCTGATCTCCTGGTAGTGTTATTATTGCTATACTGAAACTTACTTTAAATGTTGTATTTTTCATTGTGGAATATTAAAAACCATTTCAACTTAATGAAATTCTTACTTTCGTTTGTCTTAATTCTTTTCTTTTGTTTGCTTTTTTCAGATGATATTTAAATTCGCTTTCAGTTGGTTGGGGATTATAAGTGGCGTAGTTGTTGCAGGTTTGGGTTTCGATTCCAGGCCGTACCGAGATTTGAACATTTTCCAGCTTAATCTAATTCAGCTCTCCTTTCTTATGAGATAGATCAGCAAACTGCTTGCTGGGAACCAACTTGCATGCGATGGATTAGTTTCGCGTTCAGGGAGAGTAAAAAAACAATTGAGTTTGGATAGAAACGCTGGCGTCAGTGGGCCGCTCGGCTGGGAACTTGAAAAAATATTAAAGGAGCAATGTTGGCGAGACTAGGTTCTAGTTACAGATAACTTGATTTCGTGTTAGCCTAACACGACTAAATCAAGTTTATGTTCTAGAGTGGTAAATCGGACTATATCTTATCCATCTTGAAGTTATATTCGTCATTATTTTCCTAGATAACAACGTTTCACTTCTTCGCTATCATTTCTATATATCAAATTTCCTTACATGTTTTTCTAAAAAGTTTAAAGTGACTACGAGATCCTTCGCGCTCCTAAGCCTTCCGTCTTGTCACGGTGAGCTTCGTCGTGGAAGCGGACAAACTATATGGGGTCATCTACAGAAGAAAACAAAAAAATATACAGGTTTTACTTGAGGAAAACCAGCAAAAGAGTTTACCTGAAGTTCAGAACGTGACAAAAATTAAAAATTCTAAACGCTTTCTGCCGGTCTTATAGGCAACATAGAATATACATACTTTTTCGCATGTAACTTCACCAGCACTCATGCAGACAGACAAAAGAAAAAAGACCTGAAAGGTATCTTTTGAAATATATCTAGCGATCAGTTTCATGGACTGTCGGTTGCTACGTTGAATATTTATAGAGAAAAGTCAACACCAACGGACCTTTTAGATTTACAGCTTTACAGCATGATCTCTGTCGTTAGAAAACAATTTCAGCTCGTACGGAGCTAAATTACTTTAAAGTCTCTAGTTTTTTAGGCATCGACAAAAAGTTAAAGTTGACTAGGTCTCGGTATGGCCGATTGAAATGTAGTTGCTAAAATGTACTGTCGTTTTTTATCAACCTTTCTTATACTTAATTTGTTACATTATTATTTGTTTGACTTGGTCCAGCCCGGATCCAATGATACAGAAAGTTGTACACGGATTTTCCTACAACATTTTTTTCCTATTGGGGACTTTGCCCCTTTAATGTTTTGTCTGCATGTCCAACACAAAATTCGTTTGTTTGTAGGTTCAATCATCGGTATCGGCATCCGGTTCTTACAAAGGATTTGAAGGTTCTCTAAAGGTTGACTTCAGCCTTTTTCAGGAGTCCATGAGTGACAACAAAAAGTTTGGAGAGAATAAAGTGGTTTTTGAATCAGGTGGAGATGAGCTGCCGGAACCGATTGCCCTCAAACTTTTGCCAATACAAGATGCACTGAGCCCGTTGTATTTTGAAGCATTGGACAGCAGTTGCTCATCCTCCCGGGCTGTAAATTCGGCACTGTGTTGCAAGCTGAAAACCCGTCGAGACAACGTAATTATAGCTCTTCGTAACTATGCAAAATGGAAGGAAGTAAAACCACCGAAAGGTTTGTGTATGGTTTTATTTATGTAAAATGGGTAATCCCTTTGATCTAGAAGGGTCACAGACAGATTTCATCGATAATCATGTTTTTTTTGTAGCTTCAAAAGATTTTTTCGCTGACTGCCGCCGTTGTTTTGATATCATTTTTCATGGATGACAGTGACATAAAATAATAACTGTTGGGCAGTATGTACTATAGTTCGACTTGCCATTACCAGTCTTCAGTTTTCTTACATGATGAAGACTGATAATATATAGTGAGTATAACTATTGTACATACGGTCCAACATTTATTATTCACGTTGTAAGGTCAGTTAATGCGAGTCGTTTTCACAAAAATGCCTTAATATTTTTATTATTTTCGACTGGTCACAATCTTCTGATCCAACGGAAAGAATTTTAATCGTACAAGGTTCTTTACTGGTTTTAAACCGACTTATCTGAACTTCGTGATATAGAAGTTTGGAACTGTAGGGAAATGTCATGCTAAGTAAAAGTTTAAACACGCCTAAATTTTTCTGATCATGTGTTTGAATTTCTACTCTGACTTGTTCTGTGTCTAGTATGCTAAATCTCACATGCTAAATTCAATGCAATTTAGGTGATATGAGTAGGAACAGAAGAATGGTTTAGAATTTTAAACAGACCCAAGAATGTTTACTCTACAATGAATCAAACAGAACAACAAGGCTGCGTTCAGTGAGGCCAGTAAATTTGAATGGAAACCGATGAGCACTTTCATTGCCAGTTCATCGATCGCAAGTGAAAATCGACATTCGATATAGTGTAGATGGTAACCGCTGGGCGCATGTATCATGTGTAACGAAATACTGATATCGCTAGTAAAATCCAAAGAAGTCGGTTTTTTGAGAAACGTGCGCGGCTGGTTACCGATTACAGCAATAAGTCAGAGCTAAAACTTAGCTTTTTGTATTTCAGATCCCAACCTTCAAATCCCCGTCACGTGGCCTCGGGGAACATACGGTTTACCAATGCCGACCTCCGGTTGTGAGAAAGGATCAAAATTCGGTTGGCACAAAGGCTACCGTTACCAAGATACTGAAAACCGCAGGAGCTCTAACTCCTGGTCAAAGCCCTTCAACATTGCTGGCCCTGTAAGAAGCAGTGCTATGTATCAAAGATTTTGTATGAAGACGCAACAACGGGGCAAACCCTATGATATGGACTGGCCCAAAGGACAATATTGTATCTTTAAAAAGGGCAGATGCCCCAAAGGTATGTCGAGGCGTTTTGGGTCAATGTTCTGTCAATGTGAAAGTCAATAACCTTTATCGTCTATTTTTTGTTAATACAGTCGTTTATTCTATATAATAGAGCTTTTCCCTAATCTGCTCTTTCTCTCGATGAGAGAGTCTATCATCACTATAATTTCTATAATTGTTTTTATGGTCAGCATTTCATCGCTGGCTTAGTTCATTAGTTTAAATGCTAGTAAAGATATATAAACAATCTCTTGAAAATCATGAAGAGTCGAGGAACAAGAACGCTATCTTGTATCATCAAATGTTCTAAAAGAGAAATCTTACAATATAAATTGTCGAAGCCGGCGGATTGGTAAAAAGATTATGAAAGTGGGAAACGTTTTAATTACTGTACAAGTAATATTTTTAGCATTTTTGTTGCGATTCTCTGTCTATCTGTCTCTCTATCCATTCAACGCCTCAGACTGGGTTGGAAGAGCACTGTAATTTGAATGCTTACTTTCATTTAATATTGGTTTTTAGGTTTCAGTATTGGCTACATTGCATGGGATGATGAGGATACAAACAACAGAAACCTTTACGGTGGCTCTGTTCCAGACGGCACATACAACCGTAACACGCTTATTTATTACTGCTGTCGTAGGGATGGCCATGCTACAAACAAGATCTACCTACCCACCGACAGTCCATTTGTGTTATTCCCCTACACACACCAGTGTCAGTATGTACATGGTTTGAAAGTTACCAAGGAGTGGTTTCACTGGGACACTGAAGACGTTTTTCCCTCCAACAGCTATGGGGGATCTAAACCACACAGTAGTATCGGCAAAAACATCGATGTAACTTACTGTTATTACCATAAATGACAAAACGGACTTGATTTGATTAATATCATAAAGGTGTTTAACGTTTATTCGTGTAGATTAAAAATAATGACAAAATGACTTTTTGATGAATTTGAAAAGTTAATTTAGTCACTTTTCCTTTGAATTTGTGACAGTAAAAAGGGGAGAGGTGTTCTAGAGTTCCGTGTACTTGGTTCGCTATATGTAGCTATCGCAAGATAAACATACTAGTGTAAGCATATTTTCATTCTTCAAATGGTATCGCAAGATAAACATACTAGTGTAAGCAAAGATTTTCATTCTTCAAATGGGACAAAAACATTGATGAAAATAATGCAAAATAAAGCTGGTCAAAGAGACGAATGTTTCTCGATCAACTCCTAGTTACTGTACAAAAAGAGGGCGCTTTTTACTTTTTTCCAAATTCATTTAAGCAGAAAAGAGGCGCTTGCTCGTTCAACATCTCACTCTTAGCTATTTTTTACATAGTTATTTATTTATGCTTAATATACTAAAACATTAACAGAAGAGTTTCAACCTGATAAAGGTAACCTTTAGTAGTCATATGGTACTAAAGGTTAATGAGGAAAGAGGGATATAATGCTGCTCTCCCATAGATAAAACGCCATGCGTTCAAAATGCTCTAATACCATTTCAATTCCGAAAAGGTTGTGTGTTACTCCTCTAAAGCTTTAGAAACCTTGAACCATTTTGAAACCTAGCTTGATTACTTCTAAAACATAGTTTATTAATCATTTAATTATTTACATATTATAAAAGGCCTCTATAAAGATTGCGCTTTATAAACCGTTAAAAATTAAGGACACTATTCGCTGAGTAACAAGAACTACCACAGTTGATCAAAATATTCATTAGGTGATAATTGAATTGATGTCATCGCATTTACGTCTGTAAGCTTTCAGATAAACATCATATTTTTTCCATAGAAACACACCAACGAGTGCAGTTATGATTAAAATGAAAACTGGAATAATTGTTGCTGTGGCGATTATCCATGGCTTTGTCTTGGTATCCTTCGTGGATGAATCAGGATAACTTCGCTTTCCTAACATTGACAAAAAATAGAAATAATGGCGTTATGAAACAACAACGAAACAACAAAAATTTATTTACATTTAGTATTTTACAAATACAAAACGGACATCAATATAGAGAATAATTTGTAAGTGAATTCAAGGCAACCTATAAACGACGACAAGGGCTAATCGGTACTGCTTGATTTTATAGAAAGCTTAATGAAATCAAAATTAATGTCTCAACGAGACGACTCTCTGACACCGGCTGTGCGCAGGTAGAACTACAATCCGAGCAAAACTAACATTCACCACAGGAAACTCGTTTAAAATTCCTGTCAAGGAGTGAGCTTGTTATCCCGGTTTTGTTTATAATTTTCTCAATTCTTCATATTTCCCAACAAATAATGTGTTAACTGATAGCAAACAATTAACTTAATTCCCTAAAATAGTCCAATAATCCACAAGTTCCCCATAACTGATAAACAATTAGGGTCGAGATGCTAAAACAAATAAACAGCGCAAAGCATTATTTTTAATAATGTCTGCTGTTGCACAAAACCTTATGCAAATGAGAAAGTTCCAGCTATAACTCACTACTACTCATACGGAGCATCCGTGAGTCAAAAATGTACAGTGACCCACAAGGATCATGCCGCAAACAATAAATAGTTGCCGCAAACAATGATTGCTACAAACAAAAGTTGCTGCAAAAAAACGCGTTTTTTGTGTGCGCACAGTCATTTGAAGAGTGGGACTGGTACTGGATACGGGAAGACATAACTATCTGGAATTCATAACCTCTATATGGGTATTCCAACACTTAATGCTGGAATACCGTGCTACAGTCACCAGTTCATTCGAAAATATGTATGTAATGATACGTGCCACTTACTAAAGTAAAAGGGTGTTGATTTCGACCATGTTTTGTGTGCACAAAATCCCTCCATTCTGTTTTCTTCATCGGCAAACTCTTCACAAACGTCTATGTCTTGCGGATGATGTTGGAAAAATTCCGGACATTCCTTCATAATGAAACGACATTCATTCTTGCACGGACCGTACAACTGGGGTCGTTGCCCAGGAAAGCAGGGCGGAAGATACTGCAGACAAAACATTTTCTTTATAATACTTGCACATTTTGGATATTTTTTCAGATCAGTTTCCAAAAATGAAGGAACTGAAAAGTCTGAGCTATTTAATGATGAAAAGTCGGTTTTATTGTAAAACCATTTTAACTGTAGTGATTGTGTTTTGTTTGACGATATTGTATAATTATACCCTTGTTCACCACACATTGGAATCAGTCGCCGATGACACTGCCACAATGATGAGGTATCTGAAATTGACACATTTATTTCTCGTTAAAAAATTTTCTTTACACTTTTTGTACTGTGCATGTATTTTACGATCGGGAGTTGAAAGGTCGTCTGATGACCAGTAAATATTTGCCAACGCAAAAAAAAAAACGTAATTTCTTGAGAACATTTGTTTTAATATATGCTTACTTTTTGAAGACAATTCCGCCGTCTATTTATATAAACTAGTTTGTATTTGCCTGTATTTACTTTTAAGTAAAAATATCCCACACTACGCACAATTGGGAACGCAATAAACTAATGTTAATTAAAATAATTCATCAATAACAATTAGTTACTTGCCTATATCATATTGATTACAGTTAAGTAGTTGTTGATTAAAAGTTTTAGGGCAAAAGGTGAAACGAGGTTTGGCCTTTATCTTTGAAATATTTTAACTAATCTAATGCATGATAAGATATTTCAATGATTGGTCAGTTAGTTGAGATTTTTGTGCAATATGTAAATTATATATTTTTAAAAATGCCAAACCAACTTACCGTTTTGGGTTGGAGTGAAGTTTGCAGGTTCAAAACATTCTCCCGTCTCGGCTGTCACATTTGGTAGTATAGTGCACAAAGAGGCAAGATATTCTAATCCGTCCTGACTGATGGCCTCAGAACAGCCCAGTACCATTTCTGTACAAACTCTACGACATGGCAGCAGTGGATCCTTTCTACCCTCTCTGCAGAGTGGAAGGAGTAATGCACAATCCACTGCATTGGGTGCAGATTGCGATATCGAGCAGTTGGATGTCTGGTTTCTATACCACTGAAGCACAGTTGATATGGCGGTCCAGTCCACATCCAATGGAAATGTAAACGTTTGATTATGGCCAATATTTATACAGCTAGGGAATAAATTATGATCGAGCCTTTGGCAAGTTTGAGCTGAGGTCATAGTACACCTTGTTAAGAACAGAACGATGTAAGTTTGTCGTAACGGAGACATGTCGGTCAATTGACGTGACACTTGTGTTTGAAAACTACCGTTCTGGAACAGACTGACCTCACATTGCGTGAAACTTTAGATCAGTAAAGACCGAAACCTAATATCGCGTTTTCGGTTTGCCTTCATTTGTTGCCAATGCATAGACTGTATCAAACCCCCTCCCATTTCTGTTCAAAATTTGCAATACATAGCCTGAGAACTTTGGTATGTAGAGATTTTGCATTGCCATGCGACTCAAGAACATTCCTTAAGGTATCTGACATTTTGAAAAAATGTAGGAAAATCCGTTTACAACTATCTGTATCGTTGGATCCGGGCCGGACCAAGTCAACCAAATAATGTAATCAATTAAGTATAGGAAAAGTTGACAAACAACGACAATAAATTAAATAAATCATTATTTATTAAATAAATTGGTGTGGCCAATCGAAAGTGTAGTTGCTAAAATTTATTGTCGTTGTTTGTCAACTTTTCCTATACTTAATTTCTGACATTTTCATCATTTTGACCCTGTTACAGTATTTCTTTGAAGGGATTGCTGTCAATAATGACATAAAATCTTTGAAATTGCTTCAATTTGTAATCTTTTCCCTCTTCCCTCGTGGTTTACAATGCGATTCAAAAATTATGCCTTTCAAAAATTTCTTACTAATTTATGGCCAAAAAAATAGGATTTTAAAACTGGAATGCCACAGGCAACCCAGTGGTTATTGGAAATTCTAACACCACTGCAACCAATAAGCGAATATCTAGATGTACGCAAGCACCCCGACTGTAATGTTCATTGTTTGTGTTCTAGTTAAATTTCTATATTTATCATATTTTCTTGTACTTTAGTAATATACTAACGACTTAGCCGACATTTCCAGTTCCTAATTGTTTGATGTAAACTTTTTTCTGAACGAACTTCTAGATTATCTACAGGCTACTAGCTGGAGATATGAGTCTGGATTAGCTTCTAAAGTTCTTTCGAAAGAACACTTCATAACAAATCCTAATAAACTGTTGATTTTGGCAACGCGGTTTTTCAAGCAACAATGTTTTACTACAGTTGAGTTTCTTTAAGTTCGATATTTTTACCGCTAGGCACTTTCGGAATTGGTCGGCTTCCCCCTTTCGTAGTTGATAGTGTTGCTGGTTTCGCTTTGAACTTTTCAAGAACATCGGGTAAACTATAAGTCTGAGATAAAACAGAGTTGGTGAGTTTTTGGCTTTTTAAAGCGGTTGAGCCTAATTCTTTTAAATCTTTTATGCGAGTGCTGGGTTCATTGAGTTTTGAAAATGCGAGTTTGTGGCTTATGGTGGAATTTTTTCCGGAAGAATTGTTTACTGTCTGAGATTCATTTTTCCCGCTTTCTGGAACTGTCTTATTTTCACTAAAAGTGGTTTGTTTTAAGATATGTCTGTACCCTCTGCGAAATGAAAGACTGTTCTGTTGGTTATATATTCTATAAAGATGTGGAAGAAACTCACTAACAGATGGTGTTTGCTTCGACGGTGTATATTCATTGTGGCTAGCTGATCTTTTTCTTTTTCTAAAAAAATGGTAGCATTCATAACAAGATTGATTGTTCTTTTCATCTTGTTTTTCCCTTATGCGTTTTTCTAACGTTGTTGTAAAAGGATGCTCGAAAACATCTTGATTTTCTTTGACTTCTTTGTGCAATTCTTGTGCTTTTCTCTCATATTCCATATTGTAAACACAGAGTGAAGACTTTCCTTCTCTTATGAGAATGTCTGCACAGCCAAAATGTCCCTGTTTGATGGCCTGCATCAGAGGTGATTCTCCGCGACAGTTCTTTATATCCACGCTTAGATTGTAACATTTTAACTTTTTCACAATTTCTCTGACAATCGTCTTGTCGCCGTTGGTAACTGCGTGAAACAGCGCCGTGTTTTGGTGGCGATCAGTCGAATTGAAGTCATAGTCAACCAACTCAATGAAAAGAAACACTAATTTTCTTTTTCCTAATAAACAAGCGTATGAAAGTGCCGATATACCTTTTGAATCTTCTAATCCAACTTTTGCTCCTTTATTAATTAGTTTCTTTGCCAAAACAACTGCTTTATCTTGGTTATGGAGAAAACACAGCTCTATAAGTGGTGTGCGGCGGTCTATGCCTCGACAATTTACGTTGCATCCAGCTTCAACAAGAAGATGCGCCTGTCGCCATCTGCCGTTATTAATAGCCTTGATTAAAGCAGTCATCTTTAAAATAATCCTGCATCTACTGAAACTGGATTATTTTAATGTTCACCTTCAAAAACGCAAACTTCAACACTTAAAAATCATTAATTATTGAAAAAGCATTAAGCTCTTCTAAATAACTACTTTACAAAATTGAACCTGAAACTGAATATGGAAATGTATACGTATTGTTAAAGCAAATATGTTTTAATAAAAAACAAAATGAACCAATGAAATCTTAAAAACTAGTGCGCGAGTCACTGCCAGATGTTTCAATTCAGTGCAGTTTCCGATAATGTCTTAAATTTACATTTTACAGCCATTTAGTTTTCAAAGCGTTGATGTTTAATTTGTTGATCTTTGTCAGAGTTTGGTTACCGGTCCTTCTTTGAGTTACAAATCGCATCGATGACCCATTTGGAAAAGCAAATGTTAAAGTTCTTTTTTCAATGAAAACCAATTTATTTAACACTCTTTTATGGTTTGCAAATTTCTAATCGTGTACCCATCTTTATAAAATATCGTTTTTAATTGATGAAAATCTGAAATCACACCGGTTGCCAGTAGCAGAACAAAACGAACTGTCAAAGTAATAAAACAATATAAATGACTTTTTTATAATCGTAAAAAGTCTTTTGTTCATAGTTCTGATTTTTCGGCTGTTTCTATTTGCTACTGAAAACAAATAATTTTGTCGCAATGAAATTATTAACGTAATAATTTTCAGTTTCATGCTACGATTTTTAATCAACGAAAAGTATTGAAGTAAACGATTACAAATGAAGGAAAAATTGATAGTCATACAAAGAATGGTCTACACAAGCAAATTAAAATTGTCACATAGAAATTGCTCATTTAGACGGAGCTAGCTTTAGAAATAGCTGCTCAACATACCTGTACAGTGATCTCGAAAAAATGGCAGAACCTCCACACAGTAACAGACGCAATTGAAAAAATTGAGTAAATCCATGCAAGAGGGGAGATGTTTCATGCAAAATCAGTATTGTAGATTTTGTGGAAAAATATTATTAATACAGTACACAATTAATCTGGCACATTTTTACATTTTATTTCCAGATATGTTTTTTCAAAAGTGTTCACCACGATCCGCCCCATCGCGTATATCCTTTATCATATACTTACTTCAATATTTACATAGTAGATCGGTAAAATATAGAACGTATCAGCCACCTATATCAAT
>JAOBBB020405283.1:0-10000 GCA_025331005.2 Zoanthus gigantus | reverse complement strand
CAAGTTACTTATTTCATTTTTGGTTTCTTGTTAGGGCAATTTCTTTGCGCAAGTCAAAAACAGTTAAAACTTGGATTCGTGAGCTTTTTCCGACTGGAAAAATTATGCAATAATAGATAAATATTGATTAAAAACATCAACACTAAGTTTCCGCAATCTATGTTAATTTACAAACGAGACACCACACACTGTTTTTTAAAATCCAAAAGTAGGCATTTTCCAAAGAGAAACATTTGTTCTACACTCAGCAAATTATTTGAACAAGGAAGCCCATTTTTCAAAGATGCCCTGAGTAAGCATTAATTTGTTGTTTTTAAAACTTATTATTAACACGGCTGGATTGCAGATTTTATGAAAATGTTTCCACGCTCCACCGAACTTTCATTTTCAAAATGACATCGGTTAAGCGCCGAAATTTAGATGCAAAATTACTTAGGCCTAACATGTTACGTAAATTACAAAATTAAATACCACTGCGTAGAAATTGTATAAAAAAAAAACATCGAGTGTAGCATCGTGCTCTCAGCGACATACCCTGCGGTCTTGCGGACCACCCCTATAACCCATAGCGACAGATGTCTCATTGGCTTGACGGTCAGAGAATTGTGACATGGTAAAGGGACTTCAGAAGCCTGTAACCCAAACGAACAAAAATATCACTGTTTTAGTCAGGATTTTACCCTCGCTGATCGTATAATGCATTCCGAAAGAAATGTGAGACCAAACAATGGTTAGATATAACGATGACCTTTTTCCCTTAATCTGTGTCTTTACGCACTGATATGCCAAACATTACATTCATGGTATTGGCATCGAGTTTTTAAACCGGATGCACGTAAAAACAGCTCAGCTTACCAAAATACCTTAAAAGCAACAATCTCATGAGTATGTCGCTAGAGATAAAAGAAATAGTAAGATATTTACATTCCAGGGAAATTGCTAATTCAGTGGATAGTAGTTGTTTTTTATGCTAAATCATGTTTTTGAGTTGTAAAAGGCCTAAGTTAGACAATGTTTTGAAACCATATTGGTTTATTGCTCAACTGTGACAGGGATAATTGATGCGTGAAGAGCAGTTGAGCTATTTTGGGAAACAATGGTCACTTTTGAAGAGAGAGAACAAACACCCTTCGTGCATTAAAACTCTTCAATAATTTGCATCGTGATTAAAATTAGTGGTTATACAAATTTTCGCACTAAATATCTTTATTGTGCGTTAGTTTCAGTTTTTTTAAAAAGGTAATGGTTTTATTTTCATTCTTTTGCGGTCATAATGACAGCCACTGTTTGATTTCGTGCAGATATTTTTGAATGTCAAAGCCGGTTAGTGTCACATCGTGATGAGAAAAACAAATTAATGGTTAATTTAATGCTGAATGCCTTTCTTTGCAGTCGCTCTTATGCTGTAGTTAGAAATCAGTAAGAACACGTCAGACTTGTTCATAAACTTTGCACACGATGCAAACCTTGCATTTTCGCTCGTATTTAACAAAGATCTTGTTTACTTCGTTTTGATAATCGCTTTGATTGACAGACGGAGCTTTCGTTCATCATCTTACCAATCATCTCCCGACTTTTCTCGTCTATCGCAAGTGACGTAAAATGCTGGTTTCATTTGTGAAAACAAGTTTTGCAAACAAAACGAAGTCTAACAAAATCTTTCATGTTTGGACCTCTGTAAACCATCGCAACTGTGTCGGTGAAACGCTAAGGTAAAACTTCATAATAATCATTTAGTATCTGTAATGAATGCCAACTTTTTAAAGCTCGCTCAAGCTTAACTGCAACTGTTCCGACTGTTTTGAGATTTGAAAAGCCCTGCCCCCAACCACGTGGTACATAAAAATTAGTTACCATAGAAATCCTGTCGATTTTTGACACTTGCAAATAAGAGGATGACACACCTCTCTAACCACGCATTTATTATTCTCTGTGAGCTATCAAAGTTCATGACAAAAACGCAGGAAGCAAAAGCACAATTGAGCGAAAAGACACTCTCAGTGTAGGCTGACTGTGAAAGTGCAAGGATGTCTACGGCACTTGTATCTGCCTTTTACGATGTCAACGAAGTGCTGTACAAGGTTCGTGCTTTCAAGACTAAGAATATTGTTTTGATCGAGACAAACAATGTAACTTTTTGATTCATTTCCCAATCTTCTTTGGCGACAAGTCTTTTGTGAATCTATTAATAACACGATCACTAAATTTCTTTACGAAGCAAAGCTCACGTAAACATGTTAATGATTTTTTTACCACAGAACAACAAGAATCTGATCAACAATCCTCTTGATCAGAGACAGAGGAACGATCGAAGGCTTCTAAACCCGATTTCAAGAAGACATTCCGCATCGTCATCAAGACCAACTGCCAATCTGATCACGCTCACAGCAACCTCTCCGGTCAAAAATGGCAGAGAACGTTCGCTGAGTTTGAGCACGGAGGACGATCGAAGGCGATCGGCCAGTTCAAGTCGCTATAAAACTGAACTTTGCCGACCCTTTGAGGAAAATGGTACGTGTAAATATGGAGACAAATGCCAGTTTGCTCATGGTTATCATGAATTAAGGCAGCTTTCTCGTCATCCAAAGTACAAGACGGAACTCTGCCGTACATTCCACACGATTGGATTCTGTCCTTATGGGCCAAGATGCCACTTTATTCACAACGCAGAAGAGAAACGCCCCTCGCACAACTCTACCGGCAATCGAATTTCAATTTCTTCTCCACCACCTTTATCACCGCTGTTAAATGGCCCGCCTTCGCCTCCTTTTGAGCCTACTTCGCCACTACCAACATCTTTGACTCCGCCATCGCCGTCTCCACTCTCTTTCTACAATGATGACAGTCCGTTGGAGAGCCCTCTACAAAGCCCGTTACCTTTGCCAATGTCCACCTCTCCACGAGTGAACAATGTGTTTACTTTTCCCTCCCATCCCCAGATACCAGCTGAGTTTACTTCAACCTCATCACCTTCAGCAGTTTCTTCTCCGCGACCATTCGTTCCTTCAGTTTCTCCAGTTAAACAAGAAGATGATTTGTTGGAGAACGAAGACTTGCCTCCGAGCCCACCAGATTCTCTCGACGGTTTTAATGATGCCAGACGTCGTTTGCCAGTCTTTAACAGACTTTCGGTAAACGAGTGAACATGATAGAAAACTTTTACTTTATATTGTTTTGCAAGGGGAATTTAATGACGGTAGTTCGATGGACACCCAATCGAATTGCAAGCCAAACTAATAAGTAAGTTTATATACATTGTAGAAATAATCTATTTTTATGATCAGAGCTTGGTATCCAGATTTATACGCATTTATATAACAAGTAGAGTTATTTATCGAACAAAACGATAAAAATTGTCTGGAGAATTCCAGTGTAAAACACAAAGGTAATTTCCAGTTTAAGTTTTTATATTCATATACTTTTTATATTTGTTGAAATCACCTTGTACATTGTAAAAGAGCTGTGAATAATTCAAAAGCTAAAATTATGTGGCTATTTCAGCTACGGGAGCAAAGAGAAACATCATGTTTTTCTTCTATTCACTATTTAATATATTATATTTATTTAACTTATAATATCGAGCAATAAGTACTATTTTGTTATGAAAATTTCAATGAAAAATCCATATTTGTTGCAGTTAGGACATAGAGTAGTTTTAATATATCTCAATCTATTTACCTTCTATAAAAGATTGCAATTCTAAATGGTCGTTAATTTATATAATTTCGCAGTTATTACACCGTTGTGTGAATTTTTCTGCGAAATCCTAGTTCTTTTATTAAAATTGTATAGAGCCACAATAAGGAAATAAACTAGGATTTGTGAATTACACTCTTGTTGTCTTGTGTTACCCTTCATACTTTCCAACAAAAAGAAACAAAAATCTGCCTAGACAGGAATGGCGGGCGTAAGGTCATCTCGCTTGGTTTCGATTTACAAATTTGGCTTCTGTTTTTAAGAAAATTGGGCGCCAGCCAAACCAGCGGGAAGGCCATAAGCACTGCATGGAATGATTTTGTTTGGTGCTAAATCAGATTCCTTCAACCAATTGCTATCGAGATCGTTGTGCAATACCCTCTAGCGTTGACAGACAAATTTTTATCGTTACGCAGTAAACAGTTTTTATTGCCGGATTGCGCCAGGAATTTTCAAGGGACCTTTTTTCTGAGTAATTTTTCAGTTTTTTACAACATATTTATCGATAAGTATCCGTGATCTCATTCTAGACGAAAAGGTTTGAGCGGAAGTGAGTGCTAGCATATTCGCTTGCGTCAAAGTCAGGGAGTTACCCCGCATCTTTCACGCACGAGTGAGTTTTGTACGCTATGCTGAGAGCTTGGCACAAGCTGAAATGTATTTTCTAAAGAGCACCCTTTTAGAATAAAAAGTGATCAAGTGTTTTCTTAGAAAATTATATCATTAAGTATTATTTATATGTTATTTCGAGGTAATATCGTTTAACTCTCTAACCCAGCGGAACCAATAAGGCTTGAGTCGAGTTGAGACGTAGACGTTTTTTCTGTAAACTTGACAAATGTTTTTTTTCCGTTTGTTTATAGATTGTGGTTGCTTGTCTGGTCTTGTTAAAATTGTTATGATTGGGTGTCTAATCAAAAATTAACTCGGGTGTGAATTGTTTGTAAAACAGAACTTTTGCAGAAATCTATCAAATGTATGTAAGCCGTTTCCTGTGCATGGCTTTTTGGTTTGCTAGTCTTGGAAAATTCTGGCAATATTAATTTTATTATTCATCTGTGTGTCTTCTCTTCTGAGGGGCAATCCATTCAGCAAAAGGCAGCTAGTAAATTATTAGTTTCGGTTCATTTCCTATTTAACTAAAACATTTCGGTAATTAAACTGACTTCGTGATTCAATTTAGGAAGAAATTGATTGTTTGGCGTTTGTTTGAGACAGCAAGCAGAGAACCCAAAAGAATTCCAAATGAGGCATTTTTGTTGTTAAACAATTTCCTGTTTGTAGCTTTGAGCTTCGTTTGTTTTAATATTGGCCTTTCATGCTTACTTTGCACTGAACTGTCACGTATTTTCAAAACTTAGTTTTGCATTTTATCGGAAGGTTTTGCTAAGCGGCATTTAGCGCCACATTGTGATTTTAAAAAACAACACTTGTAACTTGGAAAAAAAAATTGATCCCGCGGAGTAAAGTTTATTTATTTTACCATATTTACATGTGAAGCGCAAAACAAGCGCATCTTAATTACTCTCAAGTCTAAAACCATCGAGTGTCACCCTAAGATATGTCAAGATATAAAAATAAAGTAATCTTGCTTTTATCCATTGATTCACAGTGCAGTGTTGTTTTAAGAAGCCGTAATGGAAGACATCACCCAGGTCAACCCCTTACAGCTTTTAGTTTTAAGAGCTTAACAGCGGCCACTTTGTTTTGATAAAAAAACGAAAAACTCGATAATTTTTGTTGTGATATTAGAATATCTAGAAGAGAGGTAATATACATACTTGCATCAGTATATTTAAAGCTGCCATTACTGTGTCTGACTTCGCAAGGCACCGATGTCGCTCACGCAACTTGAGGTCAAGTTTTTAAATTGGAAGTCCGCCAAACGGAAAATTTCCAAAACATTTCATAACAATGAAAAAGATTTCAATAACTTCGTGATTTTGGACTACACCGGTGCTCACAAAATCGCTATGTAGTTTTAGCTTTTCCGTTACAACACTTTTCTTACGTATTTAGCATAAACGTTCCGAAGTACGAGTTGACAATTTAACCCTTCCGGGGGGGGGGGAGCAGAAAAAAATTGTTACAGACTCATTTTTCGTTGCGACTGGAGTATACCGGGTTTATTATTCCTAATTAACTGCAAATATTTTTTCTAAAGTTTTCATCCCCCCGATTTTCTTGATAACTAGTACGTATATTTGTTGTAAATATCTGTATCAAATTTAAATTTGTATATATTGCATGTATTGCATGAGAAGGAGAACAAAAGTGTTGGTTTGGAGAAGGAGGATGCCTTGAGAGATTGCTGTTAGAGTGGGATAAATCCAGCCACCCCTGTTCACGGGGATAAACCCGGATCAAAATTGGATGATGATTATGATGATGATGAATCCGTTATTATTTTTCTTTTGATTAAAAACAGAAGTGAGATCATGATGAAATAGCTGAAGCAAGATATATAGCTATGACAGTTGAGCGACAAAAGTATTAATACTATTATGTGAAAGATGAAGTTAGGAGACTGATAGTGATGCAAAACAGGTGCAATCTCCTTGCATTTCATGAACTGAGCTGGTATCGACAGACATGTAACATTTTTATCGTCTATGCGGGGTTGTCAATAAGCGCCGGCGACATGCGATATCGCCGGCTATTTGAACATTTTCTCCGGCTGGAAAGTGGCAGATTTTATATTGCATAACCAGTTTTGAATCGTACTTTTCTCCAGAGCCTCGCGATTCTTAAAATTTTTACATTTTGAGCCTTAAATAATTCTTAAATAATAGTTTCAAAATAGGTCCTCATGTTGCGGGAAAAATATGTTCTGCAGGCGAAGAACGAAAGAGAAATAGTCTAGTATTTTTAGTCACTTTTGATCGATCAAAGCTTATTTAAGGTTTCCACAGAAACTAGCTTTAAAGAAAGGGGGTAGGACCGTCCATAGTCAAACAAAATATGTAGAATTTTTTTGTGCGGGTCGAGTGATTGAACTTAAGTATGATTCTTAAAATTTCCGAAATCTGAGCCTCACGATTCTTATAAATTGGATTCTTATAAAAAAGTATGTAAGAAGATCTACGAAGAGCGCCTTTAGCTGAATTCGTGAATGTCCAAAATATAATCGTCTTCCGAGGTCGACATTTGATCTCTCGAGGTAAGTAAACAATTAGAAAAACATTTACAAAAGGGGCTCTAAAATTGTCGGATAAGTTTTGCATTTGGAATCGTTTAATCTGACTATGCAAGTAAAACTATAAACACAATATATCTTTTTCATGACCTGTATATAAAAAAATGTCAGAATGCAATTAGAAATCAACTGTAAGAAAACTAGCTCGATGCTTGGTACACTACAGTTTTTTACAGGCACTGCGTGATATAATTTAGTTTTACTCTTACACTTTGGTATTAAACTAGTATTTTAGTTGTATATGTACTAGTCAAATGAAACTCCGATCCCCCGACTCCTGGAACAATACGCGAGATTTAGTCGGGATGATCAGCAACGCTCATTTTAATTTATCGACTTTAATCTGCGCCTTTCCCGGGATGCTGGGACATTTAACCAATTTTAACATGGAGCCGAGAAAATAACGCGGAAGTAACAGTGGCAACAGAAGATTGGGTTCCAGTATTGTTTGAGCTTTTGTGCAAAAGGAGAGATTTTGTGAAAGCAGGTACGTTTCTAACACTTGTTCCTCTACCGCCCTAAAAAACAACTAATATTCGATCTGCATTCATACATATGGATGTGATACGCATCAACATTGAGCTAGAATGGCTAGAAATTATGAAAAATATTCTTTTCAGCGTGTGATGTGCTGTGTGACTGTTTCTAATAATATTAATATGAAGGCCCCAGGTAGCGAGGGTATTACCAACCGACTTCTTGCGGCACTTGAGCTACAAAACCAAGAAAGAAATATTAATTTCTCCGCTATGTCTGGGCCTGATGAAGATGGGGGCAGGAAGGGGGGGGGGAATAAGGGATTTCATTTAAGTAGTGCATTACCGGAAAACCGCGCGTACCTCTTTCTCTAAATACTTCACGCAGTAGAATTATGAACTTTAAAAAAAGGTTAATGTCAGCCAAAAACTATGTAATAACATTCCAGACTTGGCTCAAAATCGAACGGCCAAATAAAAAAATTATCAGAAATTTTCTAAAAAGTAAATGAGGCATGCGGGGTTTTTTTTCCGGTTAAGAAGCATGTAGCAGAGCTAATACCTTTGCATCCTTAATTTTCTAAGACAACAATAACAACTTTATTTATAAATTACAAAATAATTAATATAGATATTTTTAGAAAATAGAAATATAGAAATTAATATCGACAACAATGAGCAGGATAAGAGTGTTGATAATGTTAAAGTGCCTTGGTGTTAGGCTGAAGTATATGTCGTCAAATCGAAAATGAATTTTGTGATAAAATTGAGTCGGTCCTGTATGATGAATTTAAAGTGACGCTAAAGTGAAATGAAAAGAAGTTGATAAAAGAATAATTTAAATTGGCGTCCCAAGTTTGTTGTCATAGAGTAAAAGAAAAAATAATCAATACAAAAAATTTTACATTTAACTTGTCTGCATTTCAAATTCTTAAGGGAAATGTACGTTTTATAGTTAGAAGCCGTATGTGTTTTTTAGCAAGATCAATGACGGAAAATGACTTGACATTTTTTTCTTGTTTACCGGAGATGTCCTCGTTGTATTCTTTATTTGCCTTATTGAATGAACTTCAGTTTTGAACATATAGTTTTAGTTTTCGTATGTAAGGCTTGGATTTACCTTATCCATTGCAAACAAATGTTTATTGATTTTAAGGCGCGAGGGCGTGTCTTCGCAAAGAGGGGAGTTATGTCACGTAGCAAGTCAATTTTGTGTTTAGATCTTTTGTATTGATCACGCGGTGACCCTTTGTGTTGTGGTTATTGTTTGCAATTGATATGGTAAAACGTACCCACCAGTTTTGCCTCTTTTTGCTACCGTCGTCGTTGTAGGAGTAAGTTGGTCCTCTGTGCTGGCCGAAGTTTAACCACGCCGGCTTTGCAGAGGCCAGGACAGAGGCCAACCAATAAACAGAAATTAATGGAAAGAATTTGTAAGAAAAGAGGAAGTACCCCGTTACACCTTGATGTGCAGCTAGTCATCAGTCTACCCAGACGAATTCCCAAAGACTAGAAGATCGTGTCAAGGCTGCATTGCACGAGATGCGCAGCCAAAGAATCATTATTCCAGCTGAATACCCGACCGACTGGGTAAACTCCATGGTAGCAGTTGAAAAGAATAACACTTAGAAACTACGAATCTGCATCGATCCGCATCCACTAAACAAGGCCATAAAGCGCGAGCATTATCACCTGCCAACCATAGAAGAGATAACCACACGGTTAAATGGGGCAAAAAATTTCTCCACATTAGACGACAGGTCAGGTTTCTGGCAGATCCTCCTTGACGGAGAGAGCTCACTACTGACAACATTTAGCACTGTCTTTCGGCAGATACCGTATGGAATCCACAGCGCTCAAGAGGTATTCCATAAAACGCTACATGAGCTACTCGGAGAGCTACCAGGTATCGAGACAGATACAGACGACATCCTAGTGTGGGGACAAACACAGGAGGACACGACAAGAGGCTCATCAAGCTCCTACAGAGAGCTAGGGACTGCAACTTGAAGCTGAATCCCGACAAATCAAGGATCAGAAAAACGGAGGTGCTCTACATCGGTCACGTGCTGACAGGCGATGGAGTTAAGCCAGATGCATCGAAATTTGAAGCAATCACTAAAATACCTGCACCCGAGGACAAAAATGGCTTGCAGAGACTCCTCGGGATGGTTAACTATGTCGCAAGGTTTGCGTCAAATGTATCTGAAAAGAAAGCACCTCTACGCGAGCTACTTAAGAAAGACATCGCGTGGCACTGGACCGAGCGCCACGAACAGTCACATTCCCGCTTTTTTCCCAGTAATCTTCATTTAATATTTCTGGGCTTCGTGAGCTATTGAAAGAAAAAAAATCCAAGATGGCTGCCTTGGATGACAGTAGCAATACTAGTGACGGAACAAATACTGGAGAAGAAATCTTACATTTCCTAGCTCATGTGATTTGTAGATTGGAGGAACTGATGAAAATGAAAGATGCTGTGATCTCTAAAGTGAAATAACTGGATGATTTACTCTTACATTTGGATCTACTCGATCAAACACTGTGCAACTCCGCTATTACCAGCTTTAATTTATAACAGACCCTGATGACTTGAAAGTTTGGCAAAGTCTGGAGAGTATATTTGGTGAAA
>JAOBBB020405282.1:0-26600 GCA_025331005.2 Zoanthus gigantus | reverse complement strand
AAAAAAAATGCCAAAGAAACTGTTTCCCATTTACATGAAAACATTTATTTGGCACAAAATTTGCGAAAGAAACTTAGCTCGTGTAAACTACGCTAAAGCTACCAGTCAGTGACGTCGGAAAAGTTTTCGATTTTTAATTTTTAACTTTTTAGTGACCTTCAAAAAACTTAATGTTCATGGAACGCAACGTTATTTATCTTTAGTGATTGCTAATCATTATTCGGTGCCCAAATCGAAAAAGTGACTGTAAAACGGTCTAACAAATAGTTCGGCATTAAGATTCTCTTTGTGATTAGTATGACGCTTCAAGCATTCGCCTCACTTTAGAACTGTTAGCTATATAGGTTGACGATTTACTTGTTGAGTTATTGTAAAAATCTAAATATAAACAAGGTTCATCTCAAAATATTTGTGTAGTGGTCATCAGTCACACTTTCCACCTTTACTACCTGGGGTCGAGTCCTCGGCTCCACACGTGGACTGAGATTTGTTGATCTCAATCTGGTACTCTGATTTTCCTCACTCAACAAATTCGACTTTCACGCCAAGATCTGAACCGTCTAGCGATTAAACATTAGCCTCGGTCTAGGTTGATTGGGCAGCCGCTTCCTTTGCAAGTGTCCTTAAATAAAGTATTCCTACTTACTGTAGGATCTTTTCTTAGAATCTGCATGCATAGATCCAAAAGTTTTATCACACTGTTTACTTGATAAAATTTTTCAAGTTTAAAAACTCAAATCGTGTTTATCTGTTTTTCATTTGCTACCTAAAGGTGTATGGTAATGACGCAAATTTTAAATAATGACGTGCTTTTTAATCGCCTATTAAGTTTCATTTGAAGCTATATTTGAATTTTTAGTTGCCCTGACGATAAATGTAGCTAGCGCTCTAACATCTGCTTCCTAGAGTACTTTGGCGGTGTGCTAACGCTTTCCTACTCCTTTCCATTATTCTAGGTGTGGTACCCGATGTATACATTGTTCCTGTCAACATCTCCTACGAAAAAGTAAGAACAGATTTTCGTGATGTATGTACAACATGAACTGTTTTTAAAGTATAAAAGAAAGAAAAGTCCTCCAAAAATGTTTTCCTATAGTTCTGTAATTAATGTTATCTATAGGAGAGCTCATAAAAGTTAGTAACTTAAAAACTGTCAGTACAATTGATATTATACTGTCAGATATTAGTGCTAAAAATATTGTCCTTTTTTTCTTTTTTTTCTTTATGATATATTAAAGAAATTATTAACGTATATGTTTTATTTGAAAAAGAGGGTTATTTATCAGAGCAAGCCTTTATTTTTGCCCCTTTTATCATTGCTGAAGAATTCAAAGTTATTATAATATGCACTTAATACTATAGCTGTATACGCGAAAATTAAAGAAATTGTTTTCTATAACGATTGAGAAATTGAGTAAAAAATAATATTGCTGTTTCCCTTTCAGGTAGTGGAAGAAGATTATCCTAATGAATTATTGGTGAGTGTTCTTACTAAATTTAATTTGTGCATTACGACTTTATGATGGACAAAGTGTGTAATTCATTAAAATTCAGATAAATTCAAGTTTTAATCGCTTGATCTGAAGAGCTTGCACTGAAGAAGGAGCCGGGCTTCTTTCTTATCATAGCGTAATCAAGCATCAGCGTAGTGCGTGATCAGCAAACGATCGAAACAAAGCTTACAAACGTTTTAGAAGTGAATACATTGCAAATTATTGTATTAGTGCAATTGTGTACAATGCTGGTAGAAAAGTGGAAGCCTTGACAAGTTTTATGTTTGGGTGCCAAGTATAATGAAAAAAATTAGTGCATTTTTGAAAGTATCTTTTCGGCTGTGCCCCAATGCATGCGTCTGGTTACCTTACTAACATGAAGCAAATTTATGCGTGAACCCTGCTTTCTTTCGCCGATTTCTTTCTTTTTCTCTTTTTCTTGTTTCGTTTTTTCACTCCTTGGGAAACATTTCATCTGGAAGGATTTTCTGAAGTTGATGGGGCTCCTTGTTACAATGGTTTTGACTATAATAATGGCCGTATTTATTCTTGACAACACATTATCCGTCTGGATGCACTTGGCTTTCTCTTCATCCAATTTCCCCGGTACTGTTCTGAGAATATGCACCGACTCCAGTATGCACATTAAACTAAGAGGCCTCAAGGGAGCGTTATTAATATATCATCATTATCATCATTACTATTATTATTATTATCATTATTATTATTATAATTTTAGGGGGAACCAAAGAAACCAGAGTCATTCTGGGGAACACTGAAAGCAATTTGGCGTGTTATGAGAACAGAGTATGGTTCTGTCCGAGTGGACTTTGCCCAGCCATTTTCGTTGGAGGTTAGACACTTTTGCTTGAATCAAGTTACTCTGCATAACGGTGTAAGGGAAGTTGGGGGAATGGTGAGAGAAAGCTAAGTTTTTTCCTATTGCAAAAGTACCACATTAAGATTTATAGTATTTACCGAGTGATTTTCACATTTATAAAAATTATGGATAGGCATTTGCGAGTTTCAGGTGAAATTTAGATTTTAGTCGTATATATGTAAAGTATGGAAATGATTATTCTTTGGAAACATAATATGCAAACTTGTCACTCACTGAATTATAAGCAAATCGATATGTCAACTAAAGACCAATTGGTTGAAGTAATGCTGCAACTTTGAAATACAAATCTATATTTCTTCACGAGGGTTTCACAACTTGTCACAGTAAGTACATTTGTAACCAGGTCAAACTAAATATGTGAGTGTTAGTGAGGACATTGAATGTGGAGAGTTTTATTGAACTTTACTAGACGTCTCCTTGCCCTTCCAAGATCACTGGGGGATTAGAACAGAGATTTTTGCAAGTGAATCTTTAACCTGAACTAAATCGATTAGAAAACTCTTTAGTCATATCATCAAAAGTATGAATCAAACGTGTACACTTTGAGAAACTTCGATAGCACAACTGATCCGTTATATCCAAGTAGTTTTAACTCTATTAGAGAATTTACCAATTGGTACCAATGTTTACATGGCACACTGTAATTATGTTATTGTTAGAAAATTTCATTATATTCAAACCCATTCAAACGTACTTTGTCCATGACTAATTCACTGTTTTCTTTTACTGTATTTTCAAACTACGCCTTTTGCATTTCTGAAAACTATTTTTCGATAAATAAAAATTAAGAATTATTGAATTATAAGAATTATTGAATTTGCTTATAATTCATTAAGAACCTTTAGGTATAAACAGACGTAATGAACAGTAATCCAGTTATTTTAAAAGTTGTTATTGTTATTATTTTTAACTTATCTGGCACCATTTATCTTCCATTTCACTATCTTAAAATGACTGTAATTTCCGTCCGTTATTTTTTTGAACATATACATAGCTGTAACAGAAATTGTATTATTAAAACCTGATGAAAACTGGTAATGGCCAGTCGAAATATTTTACAAACAGCTCTAACTCACGTTGTCAGGTCAGTTTTGCAATACTTTTTGACAAAAATATTCTGCTTAGAAATGAAGTGTTATACTGGCCGTTGCCATTGACAGTGTCATGTTTTATTGATTAGTTAGCATGGCAGACAAAGAAAAAAGGCTTAATTGAAAAAAAATATTTAGAAAAACATACACTTAATGACCTTTCATGAGGAAAATATCTGTTTTGTTTTCCGAGAATTTTGATGTTTTCGAGGGAGCAGATTGTTTTATTATATTGCATAAACAAAATAAACCATAATCATTAAATTTTCCCGCTCTCACACATTACGCGCGACAGAAATGTTCACCGGTTGGTCAACAATTTACGAGGTGTTACCAGCCAGGGAACATTTGATTTGAACTGATCCACGTGACCTCGATTTAGCCAATGAGTCGAAAATGCATCAGCTATATAACAATATATATATGTTGTGGTTCAATTTTTTCTTGGTTTGAATTTTATCTTCCTTTGTTTTTGATTATGGTAATGTATGATAATAAGTTTGAAACAAAGAAAAATAAAACTCAAACCAAAAAAAAAATTGAATCACATCATATATTTTACCTCCTAACTTCCTTAAAGGTGTGTTAATGCGTGGATTGAAAAATGTAAAGCAATTATTGCAAGGAAATATTCAGGTGTTGGTGACCACTAACATTAATTAGCAAACAATTACAATTGTTTAGGAGTTCGTTCAAAGCATGGAGCAGTCTTTAATAATGCAGGATTTTGCGAGTGGAATGGTAGCAAAAGCTTCTACCAAGTCTCCAGCAATGTCTTCTATGATAAGGAATTCCTCTGATCTTTCTTTGTCGGATATCGGTGATGATAAATGCTTCAATCTTACCAAAGCACTCGGCTACCACGTGATCTATGGTAAGTCCAAGTTGTGGTTATGTAATAATCTCGCTTATGTACATTGTGCTTATTTTAAACAACTCAAGTTTTAAAGTTTTATAATAATCTCTGTAAGGATAAGGAGTGTTACCCCTGTAGAGGCCACAAATGTAATAACTGGCCTCAAATGTACAAACCCTTGCCACCAACTATGAATATTTTTATTTTATGTATTTCATTTTTTCATCTTGGTCAATAATTCTTTTGCTTGAATTTGTTTATTTTTTCTTTCTTTGTTTTTCAAATTAACATTGATTAACTTTGGATCCTCTTTTTATTGGGGATTCCTATCTAAAATGCAACTGTTTACCTCGTAACAACACTGATTAACCTTAGGCTCATTGTCTTATGGAGAATCCCTATCTAGCATTCAACTGTTTATCCAAATAACAACATTGATTAACGCTTAGGATCCTCTACTTGTTGAGGATTCCTATTTAAAATTTACCTAAATAATTGCTTTAACATTTTGGATTCTCTACTTTGAAGGATTCCTATCTAGCATTCAACTGTTTACCTAAATAACAAAATTGGTTAATGCTTTGGATCCTATACTATTGAGGATTCCTGTCTAAAATTCACCTTATTACCTAAATAACAACATTAACGTTTTGGATCCTCTACTTATGAAAGATTCCTATCCAGCATTCAACTGTTTACCTAAATAAAAAAAAATTGAACGCTTTGGGTCCCCTGCTTATTGGGGTGTGGTATCTAAAATTCTACTTTTTACCTAAATAATTCTGATAATGAGTATGTGGTGGATCCTGTAGAATGTTCAGTGGTATTACAGGCATATTGATATGTTTTTTTTTTGCATATTGACTGTGAAATAAGTCAGTTTAATTACTGTATTGTAATTACTATTTTCTTCTACTTAATGTTATTATTATTAATATTATTATTTAACAGATGCAGTACAGTGCTCGGCAATAATGAGTTCTAATATGGTCGCTTTCCTTTTGCTCACAAAACATAGAAAGGTTGGATAATACCGTTTTGTTTATTTTAACAATAGTATAGCAATAGTATTGAGTGGGCATGGTTGGGACAGATGGTAAGATCTCTGTCTACTGACCACAAGGTATCCACTTCGATCCCCGGCATGCAGACATTTGAAATTTTGTGTGACCTTCTTTTCCGCCTAAACTTTCCATCCTTTCTGGTTAGGTAAATGAGTACCAGCATTTGTCGGGAGTAAACCTGCGATGGATTAGTGTCCAATCCAGGGGGAGTTAACACTACAGAACAGGAGACAAGCACCGGCTTCATGGGCCACTTGGCTCATAAAGGATTTAGCTAACTTTAGCGTAGCATTGATAATGATAGCAATATATTTTAAATGCATTATTTGCAAGTCCCCCTCAAACTTTGACATTCCATATTTATCCCTTCTTCACATTGTTGCACGAGTTGTGTAAAATAGTTTAATAACAGTTAGAAACAAAGTTTGGAAACTATTTACTCGAAAACTTTGGTTTTTGAGAAGTGTTTTATAAGAACCGCAATCTTTTCCTAAGTGAAGCAACTGCTGCTGCAAATTTTGCTTAACAGTCAGGGCTAAATTTAACCCACCTTTGAACAACCCAGCCCAGGGGAAGATCAAATGACAAACTCACCCCAGTACTGCATATTTTACTCTTAAAAAGCCTGCAATTGCAACCAAAAATTCAGTTCAAGACTATTTTTTATCTATATATAATTTTCTTTTTATCAGAACAACTTTTTTAACACATAATATCTTGGTGAATGATGGCCTTTACAACATTTGCTTGCCTTGATTTAAATCACTTTTTCTTAATTGAGTGTAAATGCATCAAAAGTATTAGGATATAATAAGCTTTTGGGAAGTACGGTTGCTTCGTGTACATCGTACTTTGATTCAGATAATGTGAAGCAAACCGAGATAAGTAAATGAATAGATGAAGAAAAAGGTAGATAAAGACTGACTATCCATCGTCCCTTGGTCCACTGGCATCTTGCCAACAGAAACCCGTGCTTGGACACCAAGGATTCTATGCAATTAAAGATGCTAACTTGCACAGAACTTCTATTTAGTTTCTTTTATCTTTTATAGGAAGAGAATTGCTTCATCTGATGCCAATAAGCGTGATAGATGTATTTTATATAGTGGAGCGATTCTTGTCTGTATCTTTACAGTGACGTTTAATATTCTCCATGGCTTTACTTCACCGTGTGATATACTTTTTATTTTGTTTTAGGGTGTAACACTGGATGAACTCGTAAAATCTTTTGATTTGCTGAAGGAGGAGATTTTGGACCATGGAAGGTACGGAAGCTCACCAGCATCCTCTGTTTTTACTAGAAAACTGTGTTGGTAGATATTCTACCTTCCTACAGGTTTATCATTTCACCACAGGTTTATTATTCCACCTGGACCTACGTACGTACGTCCAGGTGGAATGATAAATCTGTGGATCTTCTTGAGGTCTTGGCATTTTCAATTTTTCTTTTCCAATGTAGATTCCTTTCCAAAGCTTGTCTTGATATTTTCAGCTGTATCCGTGGGAGCTGAATATCTTACCTAACACACTTAACGCAGCATCTTCGAATTGTAGCTGATAAGGCGCTGGCTGGTTTTGTTTCATAGGTCCTCATTGGAGAGATTTTTTCAGACCACCTTTATATTGAGGAAATGTTGAAGGCATCGGTCGACCCTTTGTAATAAGATCAATTAAGAAATAAAACATTTTCTGCGTGCCTTCATATCCTGATGAAAACCGAGTGGAACACTGTCGAAAAATTCAAATTCAGATCGATCTGCTCAAGAATTCTCAAAAACATCACTAGACTGTGAAGCTGCGGAGAACATGTTTTATTTCTTTTATAAAATTATTATTTTCCGACTTAGCTAAGAGAAAAACGAAGCGCGTATGTATAGTCTTTCATGAGACTGTAAATTCTAACAACTTGGAGACAGCGAATCATATCGCTCACGTCATTTTCGTGCTTCATAGCACTATAAAAACACACCTGTTGACCAATCAAAACACACGTACTATCTAAATTATTTATAATAAAAACTATTCAATATTGGTTAGTAGTATCAAACTTCAAGTTTTTAGCTTTTCTCTCTGATGCAACTCTTACTTTTGTTGGCCACTTGCTCTGCTCAACCTATGGCTTTTTCTCTATCCAGAGACGTTTGAGACGTTTTACATTTCCCTCCAGTTTCTGGTGACTGATTACTCATGATAATAAATCCAACCACGTGCCATAAACATTATGCTGTACTGATTAACTTATATATGGAAACTCGAGCTATCAACGTGATTTTAGTACCCATTTTAGTGGCTGTAAATACTTGAAACTAGAACGATTGGGCTGTCTATACTTGTGATTATTATTTCATCTATATCCCACAAGCGTTACGATTTTTACTGTTTTTATATAGTCAACAACCACATTTTAAGAAACTTCAAAATAAAAGAAAATAGTTATTGATTGATTTATTTACTTGTCCCTGTACGTTTTAATTGATCATCTCTCGCTATTTATAGAGGATATTACACGGTGGCGTGAAAATATGAATTTTATTTTTGAGTGGCAAAATAATATTTTACGAACGAGCGCAGCGAGTTAGTAAAATATTGTTTTTGCCACGAGAAAATAAAATTCGTATCCTCAAGTCACCGTGTAATTAGAATAGTCAACATAGACCGTTTGTTCATTGTGTATTGTTGTACTTGCAGGGACGTAGGATTCACAGGAACAACTCGAATTGTGGTCTGCCATGCTTTAAAACGTTTGGAGAAGAGAGTCATTCTATCGAATAAAGAAGAACCAGCTGGTGACTTCTCGTCGGTGGTGTTTGTTCAGCCTAAACTAATCCTACCAGATGTACTGGACCTTGTTATCAGTGGAAACATGGTATGAATAATCTTCAGTTGTAAAGCGCAAACAAATAATAGGTATTGTACGGACCCCGTATATATTACTATGTTCTGTAACAGATGTACAGGATCTTGTTATCAGTGGAAACATGGTATGAATAATCTTCAGTTGTAAAGCGCAAACAAATAATAGGTATTGTAAGGACCCCGTATATATTACTATGTTCTGTAACAGATGTACAGGATCTTGTTATCAATGGAAACATGGTATGAATAATCTTCAGTCGTAAAGCACAAACAAATAATAAGTATTAGTAGAAATCTACTCACTATCTATCTGCGGGATGTAAACAAGTAATTCAATATGGCGGCCCTTTCCCGCTTTCCAGAAGACGTTTCAGAAGAGGAATTAAACGCTCTTATTCAAAAAGCAGTGACAGAAAACTAAAATAGCAAGAAAATATGGACTAAAAAATCTCAAAGGTAAGGAAAAAAGGAATTTGAAGTATCAATTTGACAGTTTCACTCGACGAATGGTCGCTGGTGTATCATCAGCATTGATTGTTTGTATTGTTGTTTTTTTGTTTCTTCTTCAGAGATTTCAACTAAAGAAATTTGAATACTCGGATCGCTCTCAATTTTTATCGCCACTCGATAGATATTTCGAGCTCGCATTCTAATTGTTAATTGTACGGACCCCGTATATATTACTATATCTTACCAGATGTACTGGATATTGTTATTAGTGGAAACATGGTATGAATAATCTTCAGTTGTAAAGCGTAAACAGATAATAGGTATTATCATTTGATGGAAATTTTCTTTCTTTCTCGTTGGCGCAAGGGCCACCACGTGACCTACAAATAGTTTCCTACAAATATGACTCTGCTCATGCGCATAACCGTCTGGCGGAGTTTAGCTGCAAATATGACACTACTCGTGTGTAGTTTCGACCTCCTCTAGAAAAAAAAAATGACTCGTTTTCCAGAGTGTTCAGGGAAGACTTAAGCAGTTTGTTAGATAACAAAAACAGTGAGTTTTTTTTAAGTTACAAAATAAATTTTTTGAACCGATAATCTGCTTTTGGGATTAAAAGTGGTAGCGCGGCGTTTTCTCAATGAATTTGTAAACTGAAAAAAGCCGACTTGAGTTATTTTACGATGTAGCGCGCATTATCTCGCAAATTAATTATTTGCCTCAGTCTTTGGCTTCGGCAAATAATGAATCTGCTCGCCACTGACAAATCACGATGTTTTGCTCAACCTGGTCCAATAATTGTTTATTGTACGTACGCCCTATGTATTTTCTTAGTAATGGTAACTGTTAAACGTGGTTTTTTAACGTTTAATTTGAGGCGCAATATTTTCAAATGAAAATTATATTTACCTTTTAATACCCGTGGCAATAATACACAAAATCTGAATTCACAAATTTTAAATAATACCCACTAATATAAATAACTAGTTAGACAATTAAGTTGGTAAATGACTAGGAGTTCTTTATCTATTGTCATTTGTATACTTTATTCTATTTCAGGTTAATTCAGTTTTTGCTGTTGAGGCTTCTGTCGGTAAGTATCTTAATGAGAATATGCTAAATCTTCCAAATTCTTCAGTTAGGAAATCCTTAGTGACAAAAAGAATTAGTATTTCTCTTGTAGTAGACTATTGCAAATCCCGCTTTCTGATTGGCCACGCTTCTAGAGGACTGTTAGTAATAGTTCTCGATTATTACTAGCGAAATTCGCCGATATTGAAAACCTATAAAAAGAATGGCGGCCGCTTCGCATTTTGTGGAAATTTCAAAGGAGTTTTATGATTTACTGGATAGTTCCCCTCCAGAATTGATCAAAAGGGCTACAAGGTACAGGATGAAGATCTTATAGAGAAATCGTTTTAATTAAGTTGTAAAAGCGATATCTATATATGATATAGATAAAGTGACAATAAACTGCAAAGACTTATCGAAAAAAGTAAAGCTTGATTTGTCTTGAATTTATAAAAAAATGTTCGTAGTTTTGTCTAGTGACAAAAAAAGATAACATAACTTACTATTAGTGTCGTTATTTTTATTGAATGGTGCGCAAGCCAAACAAAATTTAAAACAGTTATACAAGAGATGAAAAGAGAAGAGTTACATGGATGTCTCACAATGTTTTCACTGTGATGCGAGAGGACGGCACTGTTAAAAGTTCTAGTAATCGAGCGTGACGCTTTGTTTCGGATTATTCCCAAATAAATATTTCTTCAACTTGCATTTGCTAATTTTATTACTGCCTTTTCTATCCGATTAGTTAGGTGATACTAAAACAATTAGACCTTTCGCCTTCAAGGGCCACAGTTCAATAGCTTATTCGGCTTCTGATACGTGTCTAATTGTATATTCGCAAACACCGACCTATTTTTGTTGAAAGTTAAATAAAGTTTTTGCTTTCCATTTAGAGTACAACTATACTGAGGTGCATATATTTGAGATCACAAAAATGTAGATTTTGGTTTGCTATTCTCTGATCTGTATCTTTATTATTATCATCATTATTATTATTATTAATTATTACCAAAAGGGCCTTCACTCGGGCGCTACACTGCACTTTTATCGCGGGCTCAGAAAAGTTGCCTCTGACGTCATAACGTCAAATCAAAAGTTTGCACCATGTTTTTCGCGAAATTATTAAGTAGAGATAGTTTCTTTTGCATAAAGCTATATCTGTCTAAGAATCACCTTCCCAAAATTTCGTAAAATAGGATGAGCAAGTTTTTGAAAAGTATTTTTAAGGACACAGGTTGAGGAATCAGTTTGAAAAACATTTCTGAAATTTTAAACAGGTGTACTTTGACATATCAAAAATAATTTTGTTATTGGGCTCCCCTTTAAGACATTCTTTTGACGGTTATTGTTAAACTGAATATCTTAATTTGAATATTCTCGTCCTCTCTGATGTTGCCGTTAAACAGCGAAAGCATTTTGTGGCTGCACTAACATTCATCATGTTTTATCGGTTATAATATACTTAACAAGCTTCGTTAGTGTTAAAAATTTTAGAAGATGAATTTTTATTCTACTAGTTTTAAAAGTTTCGCGGGCATAGAACATGATAAAATAGATACAAAATTACGGATTTTACGCGTTCAAATTTAAAATATTTACCGCTTGAACAGTCATTTTGTACTTCCTCTAGCATACAGAACAATTGTTCTATTATATTTTACTGCTTTCATACATAATTGATTTTATATTTTAAAGACTTATTTGCATCATTTTGATGAAGCCTTTCACCGGAGAATCCGAAACGTTAATGTATTTTAAATTTTAAAGCGTGAAATCCTTAAAGTGTTTTTAGATTTTTTATCTACTTTATCAAGGATTTTAAGTTATTGGTTGTTTGTTTCTATTAGCGAATAGAAAACAGTTGGAGACCCAATCTGATTCACAGATTTACGATAGACCAAACTTTTACTATTCTATTATTTTATAATCGTTTTCTAACAACTATGTTATTAACTAATAACTAATAATAACTATAATGTTAATATTATAATATTAATTATATTAACATTAATAATCATATAATAAAATAATAATAATATTAATAATTAATAAACTTATAATATTAATTCTAATAACTATGTTTATTATATTTCAAAAAGTAAACAAAGAATTTGCCTTCTGAAAAGAATCTGCTGCATCACTTCGTCAGCTGTTCGTTATCTTAGTGTAATAACTAATGTCTCTTGTTTATCAATTTGGTTTGTTCTGTAGCTTGCAGTATTTTGACTTTGGTTGAACAAACAGAACTCGGTAGAGGGATGGACCAAGAGACAATCATCTCTCAGGCCGAGGTAAAGCTGGATTTTGGTTATTAAGAGTTAGCAGAAGGAAAACAACCATGAAGCTTAGGTTAGCTTTGCTCTGCGTGAAAGATCTTTGGCCTAGCAGAAAGTTTTAAACACTCGTGCAGCCTTTCTTCTTGATTTCTGACTCTTTTTTGTTCTTTTTTACATCAGTGTATGTCAGTGTCTTTTTATATAACATAGGAAATATGTAGTAATGATTTTCTTCGATTATTTAACTTCGTTCCTACTTTCATTACAACATGTCGGCTTTGGAACACTTTAACTAGTATTATTGTCTCTGAAACCCAACTCGTTTAAAACTAACTACTACTTTCAGGGTTCGTATGCTTTTTGAAACTCTTAAATTTTAGACTCTCCAATTTAAGGCCTTGAAAGTACTTAAAATATTGAAATCAAACAGTTTGGTCCTTGAAAGTTGTGTTGATATAGATCTTGTCTCAGGTTGCACTGCACCTATTCTCGACATTATGTTTTAGTCTTGTTGCATTTTATGACAGTTCGAAATAAGTTGCTTAACAGAAGTCGTCGAATTTTGTATTATGTTCCTTGAGGATCCTAGAAAAGTCATTGAATCTGAAAAGGTTTACGAACCCTCTACTTTGTTAGATCCGAAAAATTCCAGAACCTCGTAAGTCTTTTTTTATTTTTTTTTCAAAATGTAAAATTACTCGTTCACTTAATTTTAAGATTAAGGACCGGTCATAATTAAGCAGAGGAAGGTAAAATCGGTAGGGAGGGGGAGGGGGGGGGAAGAAAGCTTACATATTTTTAGCAAGAAAGAAGTGGGGTTCATAAACTATTAGACAGTTATAAAGAGGGGGTCTCCTATTTTTGGTTGTTTCTCATTTTGCAGCAGGGTTTAGTAGTCCTTTGACGGTGGGGGCATTTTTACAGTCACGAACAAAAGGGTGGGCATGGTTTTTCAGGTTAACCGTATTTTAATGGCTACAACTTTCTGACGTTTTCTAAAATTTTATGAGAAATGTTTTGACATCCAGTTTGGAATTATATGTCTTTGTACGTTGTCATGGTAACAGCAGTTTCAGATACTACTTTTTGCTATTTTTCAAGTAAAATAATATTATGTTTTTTCATTTTAATACTGTATAAAGCTGTAATAGCAATCTGATTTTTCCCGTCATTTTTGACTTCATGTGGAATGCATTCCAAATAAAGGCTATAAATATTGCATTGTGATGTTAAAGGTGATTTCGTAAAAAAAGTATATTTAGCCTACACAGCAATAAACTATAAGACTAACTGAGGAAAATGACGTCATTGTGACGTCGTAACAAATTAAACGCTATAATTATCACATTATGAGTCAATATTTGTGCTAAGATTCATTAACTTAGGGGCAAGTATAAGGGAGTTACGGAGGCGGGATGGGGGAGAGCAGTGGTCCCCCATTCCCCCAGAATCTACAGTGCCAAAAAAGTCCGGGTAAGGTAGGGTTAAGGCAAGGTAGGGTTGCCTAAAATAACCCCCCCCCCCCTCCCCTGCTAAATTATGACCATTCCCTTACTTTCTGCTTGTAAACTATTAATAGTTTATTGTTTCTTCTCTTTTCTTTCTCCCTCCTATTCTTGTCATCGTTTGTCATTTGTTTATTTCTTTATTTACTTATTTATTTTTTCATGTTTTTTAACTAAAAATATAACATAGACAGCGGTGATAAACATTTTAAAAACATGCATTTTAAAATTTACGTTAGCGAAGTTGATAATTAAATAGAAATTGACAACAGAAATTAAAAATTAATTAAAACAAATTGCATTTGACATTAAAGATTTTACTAGGTCTATCTCGTATAACCCACGTAATGTTTTGTAAATGTGTCCAACACTTTTTTGATAAATCAATAAGCTGAAACTGAAAGATCTCATTCAATCATTTTTTTGCCCTTTTAGCGATATGTTCGTTTATTTAAGCAAAACCCGTAAAATCGTCTTATTTGAAAATGTACTCCACTTCACAGATCATTGAAAAGGCAAAAGAGCTTTGTGAACTACTCCAGAAAGAATTCATATTTGCACCGGTAAATGAAAGGGTTATACTCTGTCTTTTATATGCTGTGTTTTTGATCTCTACTAATCAAGGTGGTAACAACTGGAGTATAACAGTGTCGTTATGGCAGTGGTTGTAGTGGACGTTGTGATAACGATGATGATGTTGATGATTATAATAGCGACAATGAAGCTGACGATGATGATGAGTAAGAGGACGACAATGATTATAATTATGTTGACGACGATGATGACTTTGATGATGATGGTGACGGCGATGTTTATACCGTTGATGACAACGATTACTATGATGATGATGATGATGATGGCGACAATGATGACGACAACAACGACGACGATGATGATGACGTTAATGATGGTGACGACGATGTTTATACCATTGATTACAACGATTACGATGATGTCGATGATGACGACAACAACGACGACGATGATGATTATGACTTTGGTGATAGTGACGACAATGTTGATACCGTTGATGACAACGATTACGATGATGATATGATGATGACAACAACGATGATAATGAAGATTGTGGAGGTGACTATGGTGACTGTAACTTTAATGATGATTAAACTCGTTTTGATACCTTGTTGAAGTGGTTTAGTTTCGTTTGAAGGAAGAGTCGTGAGTTTGATTTGAAATGTTTTATAATTTTCAATCTCCTTACCACCGTCTGTTCCAAACGTGATTGGACTTTTTCTCTAGTGATGGCTTGTCCAAGTAAAAAAGCGCTTTGGAATGCTTCGGAGAGTATCTTAAACAAGTAATAATGTCATCCCGAGTTTGACAATTGTTCATTTCTCCTTTGAAGAAGAAAATGTGCTCAATAACATTTTTATTCATTTTTTTACATTCAAAACTAATATTCTCGACGTTCGTCTTGAAAGGTTCACTTAAGCCAGTCTTAGTGTTTATTGACATGATATATTGTATATGGGAAGTTTTGTTATATATGGTACGGCCCACGTTACGATAATACAAAGGAACGCCCTTTAGATACTTTTAACTTATTTTTTATAATTTATTCTCAAGTATTCTAACAATTTGTGTCATCACAGAAACATTTACGTTCTATTCAAAGCCAGCGAGAACTTGAACTTGATTTACTCCTTATATTCTATAAACATCTTCAGTTTCACCATTTTATTTTGATACCTTACATGTGCACTTTAAAGTATCACGAGTTGCATTCGTGTTGATATAGCTCAAATTACAATGTTTGTGCCTTCAAAACAAACATAGCGATATGTAAAATATTTTTGTCAAAAAGACTTGCAATGACTGACCTTACAACGTGAATAATAAAAGTTTGCCCGTGCGTACAATATTTCGACTGGCCAGTCTTTATCAGGTTTAATAAGACACTTTTATTTACAGCTTTTTATATGTGTTTTAAAAAATAACGGACGGAAATTATAAACATTTTAAGTTAGTAAAGCGGAAGATAAATAGAGATTAGACTAAAACCACAAATTTGAATAACAACTTTGAAAGGTAATTAGATTACTGTTTATGGCGTTGTTCAAACCAAAATTTCAACAGGTTTTGCTTTTTGAATAAAGTGTGCTTCATGTGCTTTCCTTACAGAATCACGTTTTGATTTGAGTAACGACATGTGTTTATCTTGTGTATCGCTGCAGCCGTAGTATACAAGTTGAAACTGAAGGGACAACCATTGGTCAAATAGGAAGAGCTTAGAGCTCATGGTCATTTCGTTTTTACTTACTCCAACTAACTGTAACTTCTTTTTCCAGCCGTGTATCACTTTGGATTGTGAAATAGAAAACGCACTGGATATTTTTATTGCTCGTGAAATTCTCAAAACCACACAGGTAATTTTGCACTTTCTTCTTTATTATTTGTTGGGGAGTCAGGATGGCGTAGTGGTAATCAGTCGCGCCTCCCACCTCTACGACCCGGGATCGAGTCCGCACGTCGGTTGAGATTTGAAACTAAAGAATGTTGTGACTGCAGTCAGATTTATATAAATAAATAAATAAATAAATAAATTCCGTGTGATTAAAAAGTATTTGTTTGTACATTAGTCAAGCAACACAGATTCACGCGAAAAGCGACTAGCACTTTCCCTAGAGATGACTACCTCATGGGATGACCCAGATGAAGTTGACGATGGTTTCTCATTGCAGGAAATAGAATATAAGGTATGTGAATATAGTGATGCTGATGATTATGATGATGTTGTTGATTCTGACGATGGTGATGATTCTCATTTTCTTCCAACAATTGTGCTGTTGATAATGATCTTAGTATCATGGTTTTTATGATATTGGTTATGAATTGTTGTTGGTGATAATGATTAGGATGATAGGTGCGATGATCATGATGTTAGTGCATGATGATGGCAGGTATTATCGAACGGTGAAATGGTTTTGATGTTTTTGTTCGTGATAATGATGGTAACATTGATGGCGAGATGATGGTGGTAATGGTTGTTTGATGATGATGATGATGATGATGATGAATGCTGATAATATGTTAATGACAATAATGTGGTAATAGTTATTATGATGATGATTTAACGATGCCTATGATAATATTGGTAGTGAATAAAGTATTGTGTTGTTGGTGAATATGATTATGTTGGTGGTCAGTATGATTATGTTGGTGGTAAATATGATTATGTTGGTAAATATGATTATGTTGGTAGTCAATATGATTAAGTTAGTAGTCAATATGTTGGTGGTAAATATGATTATGTTAGTGATAAGTATGATTATGTTGGTAAAAGCAATGTTGAATGACGATCATATCTTAATGATGTGTTAGTTGAAATAGTCCTTTCTCCACTGCAATTGGCCAATACTAATTGATATATCTTCCTTTCCTACACCAGCTCGACTCTTCAATGGAACGACTGGAAAAGGTACGGTTCCTGCAGTCTGTGTTGCTCCCTTTAATAGAGTCATATTACATTGCAGCAAGGGGCTTGTTGTGGTTGCTGAATCAGAATTTTACAGGTAAATAGTTGAGATATTCGCAATACAGTGTCAGCTTCCTCGTGTTTACAAAATCTTGATCAAGTATTCTTTCGAGCTTGTTTGTCATCTATGACTGATCATGGGTATATCCTGATATAGGAAAATAGGAGGAGGGGAAGGGGGAGGGAGGGAGGGAGGGAGGGGAAGGGGATAGGGGTGAGGTTGGAGGTAACTTCAAGCTAAGCCTCAACCTCCTGGCCTACCTTCTACGTGATAAAAGTTATTCTGATTTATGTTTCTTCAACCCTCACCGTTCCTACATACACACCAATACATTATTTTTAAAAAGAACTATAGATACAAAGCCAATCAGTTTATAAAACATTTTTGAACGTATTTTGTGTTACAAGGAAACTTCCAAAAGATAATTCGATCCCATATACAAGAGCATTCTGAAACAGATTCCAAATAATTTTTCTTTTCTCACGGATGAAATAACAAATGTGGCCTTGTTTTCCTCTTTTAAGTAACACTTAGTCATAAATTTCTATAAAATATTCGTGGGAGTTAGGATGACGAAACTGTAATGCCTGTGCGTCCCACTACTACAAAGCCGAGCTCGAATCATGGGCATTAACGGTGCTAGTATTGGTCGACTTCAATATGACTCCAGAGGTTAATCTCTAGGTACCACAGTTTTTGGACCCCAGATCAGACAGACAGAAGAAGGGATACAAACATCAGTAAAGAGAAGCAGATTGGACAGTGAAGACAAGGGCAGACAAATGGGTGTACATAGAAGACCTGGAAATCAAGCAGAGGAGGTCGCCAGCAGGGGACAACAGGGACAATTATACAAGATCACCAAGCTCAACAGCGGCAACTATTGGGAAACAACCGACACTGCGATTATGGACAAGCAAGAAGACTCTCACCACAGAAGAGTTAAGATGGGCAGAACATTTCAGTGAAGTTTTAAACAAACCACCAACAACAACTGATGCAGAAGTACACGATCCTGATGCTGACCTAAATATCAACACTGTACAACCAGAGAAAGAGAAAATTTTGACAGCCATCAAATCCTTTAAAAACGGAAAAGCCCCGGGACAGGACAGCTTTAAAGCAGAGCTCTTCAAGGTAGACCCAGAGTTAGCAGCACAAATTGTTCAGCCACTCTTTGCAGCACTCTGGGAAAAGAAACAACAACCTGACAAAAGGACAGAGGATGTCATCAAGATTCCAAAGAAAGGAGCCCTGAACTGCAATAGCTGGAGAGGAATCACCCTTCTGTCCCCAGCAAAACCCTAGCCATACTCGGCATCATCGTCATCTCTGAAGCAGTGGACCAGCGACAGAGAAACGAACAAGCAGGTTTTCGAAAAGAGCGAGGGTGTACTGACCAGACCTTCACCTTGTGCAACATCACTGAACAGTGCACAGAATGGCCGAGACAGCTGTACATCAACTACGTGAATTTCGAAAACGCTTTCCACAGCATCTACAGAGAAAGTCTATGGTGCATCCTTAGTGGATAAGGAATGCCTTTAGAGATCGTCCTTTTCATCTCGAGCTTCTACAACAACTTCAAAAGCAGATTGGGAAACAGTGATTCCAGCTTCAGTGTGAGGACTGGTGTTAGACAGGGTTGTTCAATGTCGGCAGTGCTATTCAACCTAACGATGGACTGGGTAATTTGGCAAACAACATTGGACCGACCTTTGGGTACCAGATGGACCTTTTTTCCAACTCTTGAAGATCTGAACTTTGCCGATGACCTGGGACTGGTCTCACACACTAGCCAGCATATGCAAGAGACAATCACCTATCTCAGCATGTTGCGCAGCAAGTGGGCCTGGAGATCAGTTAGACAGAAGTGATGATGCTGAATGTTCTAAAAACCACACAACGATCAAAGTGAATGGAGAAGATCTTCCGACAACCAAAGAATTCACCTACCTTGATAGTACTGTCACATACGATGGCGGAGCAGGCAGCGACATCAAGAATTGTCTCAACAAGGCTAGGAATGATTCGAGAATGCATAACAACGTGTGGAAGTCATCCCAGTAGAGCAGCAAGACTGTACCAAAGCTGCGTACTTTCCATCCTACTGTGCGGCTCAGAATGCTGGAGGATGACCGAAAGTGACCTCAACAAACTGCCCACCTTCCAGTATAAGACCCTAAGAAGAATCCTACACGTGGTCTGGCACGAGACCATCCTCCGCTCAACATCTTCTCACCCGCTGCAACCAAGGAAAAATAGACACCATCATCATGCAAAGGCGATGGAGTTGGAACTGGCATGTAATGAAAAGAGAGCCGGAAGATCTCCTGCACAGCTCTCCACTAGATACGAGAGTGAAAGAACACCTGGCATTAAACTGTGGAAGGAGAGCTCAAAACCCTCTATCGCATCTGGGGGACGGTTCAGAAGCTTGCCCAGAACAGACAGCGTGGCGTACTTTTATTGCTACCCTACATTCCGGACGGCATAATGGCATGAGTGAGTGAGTACGGTTTTCCACTAAGCTTTGTGGTTAGAGTTCGAGAAAATGGATGAGAATGAACAATTCTCTCACTCCAACTGGAAACACCAGTTCACTGATGATAAGACTCACTACTTTATAAATAACATAAAAGGTACTTTCGGCTACCAACGTGGGTTTTCTACCTAGAAGTAGTAGTGAAATTTAACAAAACTTTTTTTCGATTATTTTTTCTAAAAAAAAGTTTTGTTTTAACTGAAGATGTGATTATTCTTCATTGGAGAAGACATTTATAGTGTTTATTGCAACTACAGTAATCTATTTTGCACTTTGCAGAGGATGAATTTTTGAAAAGAGTTCACGATTTTGCCAAGAAGAGAGTTACTGAGAATGTTACGTTGTATGGTAAGTCATGAAAGATCTTGTTCCCACCACTATTACTGGTACATCTGGAGCATCTTTAAAATAGATTGGAGTTAAATGTTAGCAATTATCACTTCTGTCAATTTTTTGTTGAGTTTTGGGCGGGCGTGGTTGGCGCAGATGGTAAGATCCCTACCATCCGACCACAAGGACCCCAGTTCAATTCACGGCTCTTCCGAGATATTGAATATTTGTGCGACCTTCTTTCCCGTCTAAGCTAACTCAGCTTTCAATCCTTCTGGGGTAGGTAAATGAGTACCAGTGTCTGATGGGAGCTAACCTGCGATGGGTTAGTGTCCCTTCCAGGGGGAGTTAAAGACTCTCATCCGCTTAACGCCACAGACACTGGAGATAGGCGCCACTTGATATATAGTAGATTGATTAAATAAAACATATTATTACGGTAAACATTTGGATTTCGAACCCATGAGCATGAGTGGACGTGGTTGTCGCAGTTCGTAAGATCTCTCTGTTTTAAGACAGCAAGGTCCCCAGTTCGATCCCCAGTGTCTGCTGGGAGCTAACCTGCATTGGATTAGCGTCTTGTTAATTTTATTTCAACAGTATATTAATTAACGGTATAAAAACAAATATAAATAATGTGACGTTTTGTGTCTCTCTAGCTTATAGCTTATTCCCTAGATCAACAAACTGTTGTTCATTCGGGTGTGGGTTAAGTTCTTGGCAATTTAATATTACACTAAAACCTTTTAGTGTATGTAAAAAAACATTTTCATTTTTTTTTCTCAGCTGAAAGCTGTTCTTTAGAACCCCTTCGCAATGCAGTTCGCACCTTTAAGGAGTGGAAAGTTTTGGCGGTGACTTCATCTGGCAATGGAAATACCATTGCGCTAACAGAAGATTTTAAGAATGAGGAGGCTGTACTGGATGTCCTTGACAGAATCAACCAGTTCAGGATATAGTCCATGTTACAAGGGGACGATCATAGAGTATTAATGTAAGCACTCACTAAAGAACATTTGCCTGCTTGCGTTCTTGTGAGAAGTATGTTTGACAGTTGTGTCATTGCCAAAGTAAGATATTAAAAGTGGTCAGTTCGGTTTTAAGGTGCGAATAACCTGATCTGTCATCATAAAAAAATCACATTTGGGAAAATACATTGTTCTTTAATCTATCATACTAGGGTTTCAGATGTGTTTCACACTTCTTGTCTTCTATTTATTTGATAAACGTAGCAGCATTACTCATAAATATAAATGTTATTAATATTTAGATTTTCAATGAACACTGAAATGTTGAAAGGATTGTCTTTTTATAGTAAGTTACATTATTCAGAAGTTTTTCCTAGTAGGCGTGGTTGGCGCAGTTGGTAAGATCTCTGCTTCCGAATAGTTGTTAGCGGCAACTGCAAACTTGAAAATGGTCTATTAAGCAAAAAAACTAATTGATATGCAGTCGGTAATAACTATCTCATAAATTATGATCCGTTCAACAATTTGGAGAGCTGTTACTAATAGACAAGTAAGCGCATTACCTCTTTTTATATAATCCCAAATAATATACAACAGCAATATAGTTTCTTTTAACGAGCTTTCTCATCTGGTAAATAAGAGTGGATCCTGGCTGCCTTTTACCTTTTGGAAAACTCCGAAAACAGATGTTCCTTTTGATTAAGTAGTATTGTGATATACCTAGACTTTCATTCAAAAAAACAAGTGTTGCGATTGGTTGACTTTTGGTAACGTGCCCGTGATCAAATTCAAATGTACCCCGACCAGGATACAATTGCTCAGTTGTTGCCCGCGCGCTGATTACAATAGCACGTGATCAGTGCATGAATACATTAAAAAGAGCGTGATCTTAAACACGTGCTCACGTCAGCTTGATTTTACGGGGGGGCAGACATGACAACACTGCCAGTTTTCAGTTTCAACCAGCGAATGAAGTCAAGGTAAACATCAGGACTCTCGGGAAAACAAAACTAATTGTTTCCCTCAAGACCATACATTAGATGTATAATGATACACACTCCAAGGCAACAGTGGCTTTGAGACTGAAGTATATAGTACTTCCGAAGCGGACTAATCTAGATAACTTAAACTTGACAGTCAAAAGTTGAAATAAAATTTGGCGGATCAAAGTGAAATCTAAGATACCGGCCAAAATTTGGATCACATGGCCTGTCAGTCAAATCTGAACTCCAATATGGCAGACAAATTTAGATCACATGAACTGTCAATCAAATATGTTGTAAATTAGTACAACACCATTGGGCCGGTTACATACATGGCTACATACATGCATGGGCCGGCTACTCAAAACTTCAATTAACTTAATCCTGGATTAAGACAAATTCTAAGAGTAATTTTTTCATTATCGAAGCTTTGTGATGCTTACAAACTACTGTTCAGTTTTTCCAGTCAAAGAAACTTGTTAACTCCAAGACTCCAGCCCAAATCAAGCTAAAGAAGATAGGAAACAATAACACGGATTAAAAAGTTAACCCTAGGTTAGCACTAACTGGGTTTTGGGGAACCGGGCCTATATGTTTACAAAGGTCATAAGTTGCTTAGGAAAGAAACATTTAAACTTCATGGAAAGCGCGCGAATTTTATACGTGCTGGGATTTTATTGCTTTTATTTATTCACCTTTCAATTGATTCGCTTTAAAATCAGAAAAAAATATCATGCACTGATTTAAAAAACTATCAGCCGGTCCTATGTCAATAAAAAAGCTTAAAACTCAAACATGAATGAATAAATGAAAGTTCTCGAACTCTTTGTCTTCAGTAACATTACAAGGACTCTTAAGCCGGTTAAAGCTGCAAATTAGCCCTCTCAGACTTGGAGGCTTGAAATCTTTGCCATCTTTTCTTCTAACAGCTACAATAAATTAACTGATGTACCCATTTTTAGTTTTTCTGGTGATATTTCCTCGAGTTTTCTCGCTTCATTTTTGGCTCTCAGGAACTCGGTGTGCAAACTAACATCTCTTCGAGTTTTAAAAAGTGTTTTTGTCGACATGTTTGTCTAGCATAACATAACATAAATCTACTTGATTTTTCAGCCATCCTAGCGGGTCGAAAAATTCTTGCTTATTAATTTGAGATAAAACTGCAGAAAGCTCAAGTACACTGAATTATTTTTGTGATTAAGGGAGACAAAAATACGAAAATACGATTCCCCTTGGTGCTTTGTGATTGGACAAAACGCTTTACTCACTTGTGAGAAAACCCGTTTCGCCTCTGTGAGTGGTTAAGAACTTAATTTTTGCATATTGAATTTTCATAAGAAAATAGTAGTATGTATAGAGTAAGAATGAAATAGTTCATAGAGGAGTAAAAAGCTAATTGTAAATTCGACAAGTTTTGATTTACGTTAAAAGAAGGTTAATGTACTAAGCTTTTTAATGTACAGCACTTTTCATTTGCTGTAAAATGCCATTTTTAGACACATATTCTAAAAGCGCTTACTGAATAAAAAAAAAAATCGGTAATTCAGTATGAACTACAAATTTGACATCAGCTTTGGAGATCTCGAAAGAATATTAAATATAATTGATAAAATAAAGCTTTCGTTATGTATTCAGAAGTCATAAAATTAACAAAACATTTGTTTCGTTTGACCTTTCATATGTAGGGGCTTTAAACAAGGAGGACGGCGACGGCGACGCCTACGGCAAAGAACAACAATAGTAAATCCAATATATATTAGTAACTGCACGTTGGAATGCATCGAGCTGAGCACCTGCACCGCGTTGTTGCTAAAATTAAAACGTGAAAAGACTTGGTTTAGAGTTCTCGGGACTACAAGGACGTAACAACAAAAACATTCTTAGTACTTGTTTAGCTTCATGTAGAAATATTTAATTGTTTGCTGCTCACAAAGTTTATGGCGAGGAAAACAAAACCCTAATGACCCGCACAAGGAAGTAAAGAGCGAACCAGCGTACTTATATATAATCTTGGACACAGCGTCCCTCATGATAAACAGAACTGACGAACGGACATTGACGGGAAAAAAAAAAGAAATGCCATTAAAACGCCATGAGCAAGGCGTATTTTCTCTAATTTAACAATTAGAATACGAGCTTGCAACCAGTGATGATCCACCAGCGACCTTTCGTCCAGTGAAACTGTCAAATTAATACTTCAAAGTCATTTTTTTCCTACGTTCGAATCTTTTAAAACAAAATTTTCTTGCTATTTTAGTTTTTTCCGTGATTTCTTTTTGAATAAGAGCTATAATTCCTTTTCCGAAACGTCTGAAATGCGGGAAAGGGACGCCACATTGCATTAGTTGTTTACATCTTGCAGATACTATCACTTGATAGATACCGAGTACAGTAGCCGTTCAGATTGCAGTATTTGCGATAGATAGTAGCTATATTTTATCTTCCAGTGTTGATAGCTCTGACCAGTGAGCGAAGCTCAAGAAGATTGAATCCGTATCTCTAAACGGCCATGTAATTTTCTTTTTATAATATCAAATCTTTACAGTCAAGGGAAATCAAATAAAAAGTAAAAACTATAAGCATATTATTCAGGCCGAGTGTTATGAAAATTGTATTCACTGTTCCCGTCTTCGAAAAAATGGACGTGTCGTAAATTATGGCTACTAAACAATGAGAGACTACTGATTATTCGTAAACCTTTTTATTTAATAAACCACAATTTGTTAACGTGCTTACAAGATGGTACAAATGCTTCAAATTCAATGAAACTTACATCATTCATCAATCAAGATAAAACAAATTTTTTAATTACAATACCCCAAAAAAATTTTTACTCCTGGCTTTTATCGCTACTTTCAATCAATTTGAGACGCTTCGATTTATTACTTTCAAATGAACTCGCACGTTTACCAGGAGATTCATTCTGCTGCAAATACATTTTGCTGCATACAGTTTTTTAATTTCGTCATCTGTCAGCCGAAACCCTTAGCTTTTAGATCCTTCTGTTTTGCTTTGAGCGTAGCCCTTGAGTCTTTTGAACTGGACATCTTTGAAATTAATGAAGCCATAGATATCGCTGGATGCTTGAAAGAAAACCTCTGAGACTTGTTGGCTCATACTCTGATCCATCCTTCTACCTCATGAACGGATGTAGTCGAACGGAGCAAATTTGGATTTACTGTTTGAATGAAGCACATCAATAGCTCGACATATGCCGTTTTTCTCTTTCTGTTAAGATTCTCCTGCTCTTCTAAAAATTGTGTTAGCTCTGTATCAGTAACATCCACGAATCTGGAATGCATTTTTGTGTTTTCTTTTCTTTTATGATTATAGGTAACAGCTTTAATTTTTCACTTGGGTCAAAAACAACAAACAACTCAAGGTACCGGAATGACCATTGAAAACCGCGCGAAAATGCTGAAAGGTGATTGGTTCAAAAATTTATTACATGTGTTACAGTTATGCCACTGGGGAGAGTGGGGATATCATTTTTCTCATCTTGCTATCATTCGGTATACAACTGTATTTCATATAATAAAATGCAAATTTATTTATTACTAGACGCCGGCTACATTATTATAGAGGCATGATCACGTGGTACAGGAATATTTCTAAAAATATTTAACATTTTGACACTGCTAAAGTATTTCTTTGAAGGTCAGTACGTTGTTTTTAGCTACTGCGTGCTGAAAAACGTTTTGCTGCTTGGATTTGATGAGTTACGCTAAAAAACATGCCTACTTATCATACTAAGAGTTCTAATATCGCACTTCTAAATGCCGGGCTAACATTAAAAAATCACTAACAGTTTTCAAAATCCCGTAATTTGGATCTCTTTACCTCTGTTACCTAAATGCGACGGTTTCGCTACCTTCAAAACTTTTTAAGCCTTTTTGAAAGTGAGGGTTTATGGATTGACTCGTTCAGTTCTCTAATTCTATTAAAGGTTAACTGGAACAATAAACATTACCCCGACTAGTTCTTTTTCTCATTCTTTCAAATGACCAAGTGGAACAATACACTTTACCCCTCTTAATCCAGGTAACTCAAGTTCTGAATCCATGAAGCAGAAAGGCCAAATTGTAAAATAGTAGAACTTGTTGAAAATCTTATAATTTGTGAAAAAATACACGTGCGATAAAACGCCAATCATAATGTAGGGACTGCAATAATCCACTAAAAGAGTGATTGTAATGATATTTAGGATTCTAATTTATAGCATCGATCTTGTGAGATGTACCTGATCGAACCTCTTGACAGACTAATTAACTTTAACTTAGCTTCTACATAGTAACATTACAAACCAACCTTCCATTAGAATAATTGATCTACACAAGTTGTTTGAAGAAATAATGTTTTTATACAACTATAATTTTGCACTACGGAAGTAAACCCTATTTGGGTACTAAATTGAGGGATTAACTAAATTGTTAAAAACAATGCTCTACTTTCATCTCATTTGCAGATGTTGACTACTCGGTTACAGATCAGTTTCAGATCAGTTAATTCAATTCAAATCTCTCAAGTCGAAGTTGTTAATATTAGTGAAATCCGACCAACGTGCGTGGCGTGCACCATCCATGTCACTGGCTAGAGTATTATCTTGCCTAAGGGCATGATTTGTTCCCCCAATACGACTTCCGCACTCTGGACAGTTTGCCTCTTGCATAGCTCCACCACATTCAGTGATACAGTACACGTGACCTAGGAAATA
>JAOBBB020405185.1:0-17100 GCA_025331005.2 Zoanthus gigantus | reverse complement strand
TGTGAAGGCGTCACGCCGACCGTCACGTCATCTTTCTAAAGCAAAACAAACTAGACGCGGCCGCGCGTACTCGTACCAGTCCCCACCCGCCAAATGACGTTCTCTGTGAAGTCCGCGTCTTCGATCTAAAGCAGTCTATTCAGCAAGGGTGGACCGCTCGTTTCCCCGCCCAACCTATCTCCGCCCTGATACTGGCAAATACGACTTGTGACAGACCAAATAAAGCAAGTTTAAAAAATTCCAGAGAAGTATTCTCAGAGTTGTTTGCTAAGATGACAGCAGTGGCGAAGGTATCAGGAGAAAAGATGGCCATCCCATGCAGGTGTGGAAGACAAACATTGCGTAACAATGTCCAGGCCAAGACTCCAGTTGGATACCTTAGACGGGCAATATTCATTCCGTTCCTCGACAACCTCCTTCACCAATTGTTTTCCCGCTTCGATGGCGTTTCCGAAGTAGCACTGCTTGGTCTTCTACTCATCCCAGCCAACCTGTACAAACTAGACAGAGCCACCAAAGATAAGGCGGTGAAGCATTATGCGTCCAACCTCCCGAGTCCAGGCTGTGTATCACAGGAGTTGGACTTGTAGCAGCATTTGTGGTATGCATTTTATCGCTTTTACTTTAATTACTGACGTTAAGATACTCCTGGTATGATCTACCAGTACGTTAACAAAGCAGCCCGCTGTATTTCAAACAAATCAATAGTTCATTTTATTAGAATCTTTGAAATGCTTTGCGTGACAGTATTACCCACTAGCACAAATGGTAGCGTTTTGAGCTAATTTATTATATATTGAATGAATGATTGTTTTGAATGTTTTGAAGGCTTTTTCTGAATAAATTAAATATCAATTCATACTGATTTTCAATTGTCATTTGCAGGAGTGGTATTAACAGGAAGCCCGACATTCTGAAAGAAGCGTTGACAACTTGCAAACCTGTGCTATATTCAAACATTGATGCAATCTTCAGGCTACTTCTGATCACCCCAGTGACCAGTGCCAGTGTAGAGAGGAGCAACTCGTCAGTGTGTTTAGTGAAGATTGCCTTTAGGAGCACCATGGGCGAGGAGACATTCCAGTTGACTACAATGAGATCATCGACTAGCTTGCCAGGCGTAATCCAAGAAGGATGACAAAATAATATTTGAAAACAGCTACTTTACGATAGGGAGGATTGGGGAGGGTAGCATAGATTATTTACCACTAGCTTTAGTTGTGTTAACAGTAATTAAGACATGGGCCACTACTTCTGGTGCCAAAGTAGGTACTTGATAACCAGTTGTAGCTAGACGGTAAGATGCTTGTAAGGGCTCGAACACCTGCTGGGGCTCCAGAAAGCTATTATTGATATCGTTGGCTAAGCTTATAATATTGATCTTTGTCAGTGGCACGCCAAAAAGGAGTTTAGCGGCCAAATCTCCAGAGAATTTCTGCATACCACAGAGACGGCAACACTCACTCCACCATTTCCTAGAATCAATACCATTAAGGTCATTGACTTTGGCATGATAACAGTTGGACTTGCAAAGTTTTCGTTCTCTGTTAACGCGATTCCGACAAAACTTGAAAAGAAAGTAATTGTTCTGGTTGTAGGCCTTTTGACGTAGACAAATTAATGATTTAAGATGGCCTGTCATCCAAGGTGCATCGTTTCTATGGATTCTGACAGATTTAGAGGGTAATATAGTGTCTAAACCAATGTGTATAAGATCATTAAAATATGCCCATTTATGGTGAAAAGTAATGTAGTTATCTAGATAGGACCAGTCCAAGGAGGTGAGAAAACGTCCAAAAGCTTGTTTAGAGCTCGATTTTAACTTTCTGATTCTTATGGTTTTACAAGTAGAATTACTTTCTTTAACACAAAGTTTAGGGAGGAGAACAACGGTACAATGATCAGATAAACCAAAGGGAGAAAACCTTTCTGGATTATTATAAAATCAGTCCAAGTTAGTCAGAATAAGGTCTAAAGTTCGTTCTCCTCTTGTCAGAAATTTGACCATCTGAATGAGATGGAACTGACTAGTCAGTTGGGAGATATCCGCCCGATTAAAATCGCCAGTGAGTAATATACCTGCATTTGGGACAGAGCATTCTATTCTTGAAAGAGTGTTTAATAGATAGTCAAGTAACCGATCATCATTGGAGGTAGGATGGTACACGACTCCAATAATTATACAATTGTAGCCTCGCGGTAGACGGTGAGGGGTAAGTTTAACCCATAACACTTCCGCTCCTCCAGGTTCTGAGTTCTCGCAGAGCCAGGAGTTTAATTGATTCATTGATATATAAACACAATCCTCCATGTTGAGAATAGAGTCTGTCCCGACGCACGATGTTTTATCCATTAATGTCAACAACACTGTCATTGATTTTTTGAGCCAGGTTTCTGTTATACAAAACAAATCCAATTTGTAGTCTGACAGAAAAACGCGTAATTCATCAATTTTGGGTGCCAAGCTCATAACGTTCGCCAATGCCAAGGATGGAACAAATTGTGCATTGTTTTCTCTGGTGTTTTTGTCAGAAATAGCTTGCGTAACATAACGTAAATTATTCAGATTCACACCTTTTGTAGTTGACACCTTTTTCCTGCCAGATCCAACAAGAACAGGAATGGAAGTATTATGAAATTTATTAGCTTTAGATCTTGACAGTAAGCCTCCTCTTGTCCGGCGGGTTTTAAGTATTCTCTCGGCCTTCAGGAAATGGAATAGGTCTTCTGATATAGTATATTTAGACCTCAAATTTAACAGTTGGTTCCTTGAATAAATACGTTTTTCGTTGGCATGAATATTTAAATTTGATTTACCAACCGTAACGGGGCGAAGAGTACGGCGATTTCCATTTACAAATGGGCCAGGATTGCTTTGAATATCCATATGGATAGTAAGATCCATGTAGAAAAGCTTGTACGACAAGGAAAGGATAACTGTTCCACGTTTTGAGACTCTGCTGACAGAGAATTTCAGCTCTGTGTTCGAAGAAGCATTAACTCGCTTGAAGACTAGTTGAGAGTTGAAATAAAACAGCTTAAAATCAATAGTAAACCTTGCTGGACCTTGAAGAAAACCCTCAGAGTTACTGCAAGAGGCCTTACATTGGTCTGTCTTCCATCCATATGGGTACGATATAATTGTAAAATGAATAAAAGTAATAATAATGACGAGCGGAAAAAAACGTGGCGGCAGCCATGACGGTGCATACACATAAAATAAATATTTACTACTATTAATGATATAATCATGTGACAAATGAGAAATGAAACTAAACCTACCTGCCACATGTCAGTAGTCATCTTGAGCAATATTCCAAAAACGTAACCAAACAAAATTAAAGCTTGCAAAGTTAAGTAACAGATTCCACAAACTTCCAGTGTATAACAAGATTCAAGTTAAAAAGAAGCTCACTGCAACATCACCAAATACCTCTACTGTAGCTGGAACCCTCAGGTATCAACTGTAACAAATTAAAGGTTATTATTCTATATTCAATAATCATAATATAATATAATCATAATATAATATAATATAATATAATATAATATAATATATAATATAATGTAATATCATATAATATAATATAATTTGTTATAATGAAATCCAAAAAGTAAATAAATTAAACCCCCAAGAACAGAATCAATCTCTAATGGCTAAAATCTGAAATCTTACTAAACAAGAAATATTAATTCACTGATTTTATATGTTTACACTTCTGAAGAGCTCTAAAGTTGAAGTCACATTTGCTGTTAGCACCGAATTACAAAGCCATTTAGTAAAAATTACACAGGTCACCATATAATGTGCATACTGATTGGTTTCTTTGTGGAATACCCACAGTTTTATTAAAAGCAGTATCCTGATTGGATAACTAAAAGAATGCATATTTCAAACTATCGTATCTTCAATGCAAACATGACATGAAAGAGTCCTTCCAACTTGAAAAAAAAGTTGTGTGTCAGTCTCAAATTTTACTCCTTAAAATGAAGAATTTCCAAATTTTGAGATTAAATTCCCATAAACCGAATGAGAAACAACTAACTTTTTTGAGCATTCACTGTCAACAACTTAAACTTTACTGAGTAAACAAAACAGCTTTTTACTAATACAAGTCCACTTAATGTCAAAGAAATGGATAATGTTGGAAGACACCAGAAACAAGTGCAATAATTTTGAAAAGCCCACAATGCAACCTGCAGCAAAAAATTTCTAACAAGTTATCCAAATTGAGCAATTAAGTGAACAGCAATCAGCACAAATGCCAAACAAGCTGCAATGGCACCAGAGACTCAAACTGAGTTCAGAACTTTGTCCTTGGCCTCAAAACGAGCCTTGCAAGCCCACCAAAGGACTAGAACACCGTTTTCCCAAGTTGCCTGATAGGTGATTTTGGAGGTTTGTTCAGTTTAGAAACTAACAACTCTCAGTATAAAATGTCACCATTCATATACAATATAACGTGTCAATATGCCAATCAACAAGCAAGGTATTTATTTTTTCCTTCGGTTTGACTAAGTTGTTGGTGGGCGTGGTTGGCCCAGTTGGTAAGATCTCTGCCTTCCGACCACAAGGTCCCCAGTTCGATCCCTGGCTCTGCCGAGATTTGAACTGATTTGTGTGACTTTCTTTCCCGCCTAAGCCAACTCAGCTTTCCATCCTTCCGGGGTAGGTAAATGAGTACCAGCATCTGCTGGGAGCTAACCTGCGATAGATTAGTGTCCCGTCCAGGGGGAGTCAAAGACTTTCATCCGCGTAACACTACAGAAACGGGAGATACTAAGCGCCCGCTCCATGGGCCACTTGGCTCGTAAGGATTTAGCTTTTTTGACTAAGTTCCTATTCTAAAAAGTGACTAGTTTTCCATTTTAAATTAACCCTAGTTTAAATTAATAAAGATGTTTCTTTTTCAGAAGCAATGTTGAATGCTTGATTACTTGAAGTTTTATGATTTTTTGCCAACAGTCAATTGTTTGTTGTCATGTTGCCTACATTTTAAAAACTAGTAGTAATCAAAGATTAGGCAAGTGCATTCGAGGCATTTCTATTTTGTTAAGAATTGACTAAGTAAAGTAGCCGAATAAAAAAAGAGCTGAGTTTGCATTCCAGCTTGTTGGAGTTTTCAAAATTACTACAGTTTTTCTAAAGATATCGCCCATTAGCCCGACAATAACATGAAAGCAAGGCTTCCTTCCAAAAGACCCTGAAATGCAATGGCATCGAGCCAGGGGTCTCTCGCAGGATGTTGTCCTTTAGCCCAACAGTACCCAGGCCTCTACAACTTTAAACTGGCTTGCAATAACATGAAAGAGAGGCTTCCTTCCAAAAGACCCTGAAATACGATGGCATCAAGCTTTTTCTATATATATGTTTCTACAGAGTGGCTAAATGTGATGTCACAAAAATTAAAATTTGTTAACTTATATAGGATTTATTGAGATCATCTGAGCGATTAAAACTAAAAATGTATCCTTGCTAAAAATCAGGATGTTTGTGCAAATTATCAGTGAGTAATTACCACAGTTATGCTCCACTGCCTCCATACAAATCCTTGTAAAAATGGCTTGGTTCATTTGTATGTAAGGAACCAAGCCAATTTAAAAAGGATTTGTATGGAGTCATCAGAGCATAATCGTGGCATTATGTCATCACTGATTGGTGGCAAAATGCTAAATTTCGGCATGGAGGCATTTTTGATCTTAATCTTTCTGAATATAATATTACAACCAAATTGGTGATTACACAAATACAATTTTTGTAATATCATCACTTTGGTACTCTCTATATACAGGATCAAAATCGACATGATTAGTACGCATTCTCGCACAATTCCATGTTGTTCATAGACCAAATTTGTCATCTTGTATTTCTTCACTTTTTAATCCTTGCCAAACAGCTGAGTTGTCATTTTATGTCAAACAATAAAGGTTTCATTTTTAACTTCAGATCTTTCTATTTCCTTGTGGGAGTTAACCTGAATAAAATTAATTATGAATTGTTCCCACCAAATGCCTTGTCAAATAAGCTGATGAAATAAACTGCCGAGCATACGTAGCAATTTGTGTCATTTACAGTAGTATGGAATTCCCTTATCAGAAAATGGATTTAAATATAAAATCCATGGATTACTTCTAAATGGTCATCAAAAATGTTCTTACTAATAAATGCCCACTCTCGATTAAATACCTTGTATCTAATAAATGCCCCCTGTAGGTGTGAAGTTTATATTAGACACTCCTCTCTAATATACACCCTCAAGATCCACCCCAAAAACCAAAGAAACGCTTTTGCTTGCTTGGTTACAAAAGGGTGTTTCTAATTACAATGGAGAACAGAACTTCAAGTGTACAATAGATCTGTAAGATTTTGCTGGATATGATAATTGTAATATTCGAAAACTATTCGGTGAAATAAATATTAAATAACTACTGCTACCTAGTGTGTTACATTCAAAACAAATAAACACGTCTTTATTTTACGTCAATTGCAAAGGAAGTAGTTGCCCATTCTTCCTAGCCAGAAGCTAATGTTTAATCGCTCGACGGCTCAGATCTTGGCGTGAAAGTCAAATTTGCAGAGGGAGGAAAACCAGAGTACCCGGAGAAAAACCCTTAGAGTCAGAGATTGAGATGGACAAATCTCAGCCCACGTGCAGACTCGATCCCGGATAGTCGAGGTGTGAGATGCGACTGATGACCACTTAGCCAACCTGAATCCCCAATAAAAACCCAAAACAAATTCTGTGCTCATAACAGGTTTTGAGCCAACAACCTTTCACTGGGCAGATGCTCTAGATCTATCCACTGAGCTAGTGTAAGACTCTTAGGAGAGCAAAAACATTTGTTACACTCTCACAGACATTCCATAGTAAAAGTTACATATTTATTTCCTTCAATTCATTGCCAAAACTGATTATTTACAGTTTTTTTTAGCGAAAACTCCAGCACGTTATAAAGAAACATCTTTTTTTTCGATTTACTAATACTTCTAGACTTTTATTTACATGTGACAAAAATAGAAATTTATGAGCTTACATATTATATACATTGAAAAACCACTGGCTTGGTTTTGATGCATTTGTAGAGTCCATTAGGCTCAAGTATAAGCTAGGTTAGTGATACAGTAAGCTTTGCTTAGCAATCTAGCTTATTTTGTTGACATTATTAGAAGTTAAGTGAAATAAATGCCTTTTTCTAATAAATGCCTCATATCTTTTTAATACCCCTTATCACTCCTGAAATTTAATAGATGCCCCAGGCATTTATTAGATAATTTACATTATAATTTTTGTGCAAGATTTAATCCTTGTAGCCTTAAGCTGAGAACTTCAAAGCTGACATAACGAAATTATATATTTGCTGTCAAACTATTGCTGGGTAGCTTGAATTGACGATCAGTTTGTACAAAAGATATCAACCTAAAGTTTCATTTCATAGAAAATTTTAATCATCTTATAATAATATCCACTTTTAAATGGACTAAATAATATTACTTTTTTACAAATTAACAATAACTTTAGTTTGGCAATCAAGCATTACCACTTGATTTTATTTTCTCTAACTGCTGGATTGGTCTGCATTCTTAATTAGGACCATTAAATGGCATTATCCCTCAACATTAATCAAGTAAAAAGTTTCTTGGTAAATCGCTTTACTAAACATGCAGCCCCCATAACTGAAATTGCTATAACTAGTATAAGCAATCTAGCTAACAGACGAGGATCTTAGCCATGATTGGCAACTATGAAATTGTTTTGGCTAAATATATATGCACAGTTAAATCAAGTACAATACTGGCCGGGTATTCTGAAGTTGCTCCATTGTTTTTACCTGTATTAAAATGTATCAAACATATTTACTCAAGAATTATTTGGCACTAACAATGTCCACCATCTTGGAGAAGTTGAAAACATTTAAAGTTCATACTCACAATTTTTCGTAATTTAAGAACGTGTCAAGAAGAATCAAATATCTTTTCAAGATTTTTGGGAAGGAATGTCTTCAAAACGCAGCTGTATTCGAGAAATGTTGCAGTTGAATCGATGTGCTCGTCGGAAGTGACTGCTTTTCGTATCATTTCGTTCTTTCAAGCTTCCGAATTTTTCTGAGGAGGAAAAACATGGATAATTATAACTGAAGATATCTTTAAAGCAAGGCAGGAAAGTAAATATGCATTCAAAAATAGTGGACGTGCAAACAAACACTACCAAACTAGCTAGTAAAAAGTGAAAATGGTAACTTCGCACATAAAGACAGTTGTGAATAAAATTAATTGGCCAATCTAAATCAAAAAATGAGACCTTAACTCTTTTTCAACAGTATTATAAACACTTATACTGTGCTGACTTCCATTACAACGTAGAAAATTTGTTTTGTGATTCTTATATAATCAATAAGATAAAGACCAACTTCTTATAGAGTGGGCAAACACGCAAGTTGTGAAGTCTGGAGAAAAATACATGCGTAAGCACTTGATTTTATGGCTCATGATCGAGGTCGAATATCAAAATAATTTCAACTTTAAAATAATTGTGGTGATACCACAAATAATGTTTTCCTTACTGTTTGAAAAAGAGCTAAGTGAAATTTTAAGTTCATGACAATCAGAGGCTACTAAACGTTTTCGATCCAACAGTTAAAACACAAAAGAAGGTGCGCTTTTCCGCAGACCAATATTTTCTGAAAGTATTTGTCTTATTTATTTAACCACTACCAGGGAAAAATCTTCTTCGATCCCACGAAAGTTTAATGTCAGTAAATGAGAGGTCATCTCGTCTTGTAAAGTTGAGATCATAACTTTTTCAGACGTCAATTTAACAATAAAATAAGTCGAGGCCCGCAACAGTGAGATTACAGAATCAAATTCAAATAAGTAATATCAGTGTGCAAAGAAAGTAAGGGGTAGCTATAATAAAGCAGTATTTACTAATACACTAATATATATAACTAACCTTCTTGACGAAAATCTGCTCCACAGAGGAGCATTATCTCCCATCTCTTGGGATCGCCCTTCAGCCACCATGTTGCACCAACCACAACATCAGGTCACGTGATTTTGACAACACGTGCTACCCGATACTTCTCCAGCGTTGTTACAACCGGCATTCAACGCGCACTTTGTGCAAGCACAGCTGTTGCTAGCGGTGCATTTAGTTTGAAGCATGCGCGGTGAGTTTTATCTGAAAAACGAAAATTTCCCAGTTGTCACTAATAATGATCAATTTCTTTTCGTTTCTTGTTTTTAAAAGAACAATTTATTTCACTTGGACAAAAGCCTTTGGGTAATATTGTTGTGGTCATTGCCCTCCCACCACTTCCCCCACAGTATTATGTATTGTTCTCGTCTTAGTCTCTCTCTCTGAATTTTAACGGTTTTGCTGTCCATATAATCCCTTGTAAATCAATAACAATTAGCATTCGTTCGTGACGGAAGTCTGGGCTACCTGTGTTTAATGTACCGTTCAAAAGCTGAACGAAGAGTTTCGGGGATCTAATCAAAGTCTCTGTGAGCCACTTCATGGGTGAATATATGTTGATTTTGCATTGAACAAAATCAAATAGCATTCATGAAAATTACAAATACGTAGGAATATAAAAAGATATCAATGTTTATTGTCAGCAGCCTCCTCGCAGACATTTTCGTGTTAGTCCGTCCCAGTTCCCTCCTCCGTTTTCTTTCTAACATAAATTGTAAATCATAACAATTTAAGAATGAAAGCATCAGTGTGGTTTGTTTGACTTTCCTTTAAGGTCTAAGAGGTAACCTTCCCCGCCTGTATATATATGAGCAAATGTGGTTGCTCAAAGACTTGGTCTTAAAAAGAGGTAGTAAGCGATAGACGGAGGACCCGTGTATGGTGGAAGAAGATAATTAAAAAGAAGATCAAGCTGTAAAGACAATATATCAGTAGAATGGAGAGGTTAAGAACAGAGGATGTGACCAGGACGGAAATGATACAATCTTTAAGTTGAGAAGAAAGAACACGATTCCTGAAAAAGGACCTGCTGTTGTACTTGAAGAGTTAAAGCAGAGGCTTGCAGCAAATTCCGCGAAACTGAGACGTTATGAGAAAGGCAACACCAATATCGACAAAATAAAATGTTCAAAAACAATCAAATGAGGCTTTTTGAAGAGACTGAAGGAATGGAAAGGGATAACAACATAATACCTGACGCTGATGAAAGTATACAGTTATGGAGTGTAACATGGGGACAGAGTGTGCAGTACAACGAGGAAGCAGAGTGACTGAAAGATCTAGAGAAGGATCTAGCTGATGTTGAGAGGCAGAACGATATCAAAATCACTACTGAGATGAAGAAGAAAGAACTTCGAAGGAGTCCGAATTGGAAAGCCCCTGGGCCTGATGACCTACAAGGATTTTGGCTAAAGAATTTCACAGCCGTCAGAGAATGCCTAACTGACCAGCTAAATGAGTGTTTCCAAACGAACCCTGTCCCAGATTGGATGACAACCGGAAGAACGTCACTGATAGTGAAAGATTAAGAGATGGGATCAAAGGCTACTAACTTTAGACCAATAACTTGTCTCCCAGTAGTGTGGAAACTGTTTACCAGCATAATTGCTGAAGAAGTGTACCAACATCTAGAGAGGAGGAGATTGTTAGCCGATGAAATGAAAGGGTGCCATAGGAATACTCGAGGAACAAAGGACCAGTTCCTGATCAATAAAACCATCATTAAAAAGTGCAGAAGACGATGACAGGATTGAGCATCGCATGGATAGACTTTAAGAAAGCGTTTGATGTGGTCCCACACTCTTGGATTGTGAAGTGCATGTCCTTGTTTGGGGTTGCAAGCAATGTGATCAGAGTTCTCACATCAAATATGAGGAAGTGGAAGATGGAACTATCGGCAGGAAGAGTATCGCTTGGTGAAGTGAATATCAGACAAGGAATATTCCAAGGTGATAGTTTGTCTCCCCTCCTGTTTGTGTTATCCTTGATCCCCTTGGCATTAGTGTTGATAAAGACCAAAAGCTGGTTACGATCTCGGCGGTGAAAGTGGAGTAACCAATCACCTTTTATTTATGGACGATCTGAAACGATATGGTAAAAACGAACGCCAAATAGATACCCTGGTCCAGACAGTAAGGATAGTGAGTGGTAATATGCGTATGGAATTTGGTATATCGAAGTGTGCTGTGCTAATTATATGAAGAGCGGAAGGCTTACGTCCTGTGACGGCATAGTACTACCAGATAACGAACGAATAAGATCATTAGGTGGAGGTTGGGATGGCTATAAGTACCTTGGAGTCTTGGACCTGGCCGCTGCCCTCTCTAGCTGGTTGCATAATTGGTCACATTAACGTTTGAATTTTAATGAAGTACTCGAGTTGGTGGATCCAAGCGTCCTGAGATTTATTGATGGAAGGGAAAAAGTTTCGAATTTTAGTTCATTTTGAATAGCGATGGAACCATCACAGCTACGGTGGCTAAAGAAAGTGTTCTGCTTTCTGTTTATGGAGAAAGTAGGATTTCGAAAGGTGAGTGAAAGATTTCTTGGAGGGATTTTGTTCTGCCGGTTTGACAGTTGACTATCGAAGTTTCTTGCCTTTGTGATTTTTTATAGTAGTTACGTACAAACCACTCGCTTGAACCCAAAACCCGTTCTCTGGCGAAGAAAAACAATATTAGACAACTTTTAAGCTTCAATGTATGTTTATTTCCAAATTATTTTACAGTCTGATCGATTCTTTACGATCGAGGGCAAAAATTAGAATTTCTCATACAGAGCCTTTAATATAAGATTCTGAAAATGTCGTTACTAATTTTACAACGCACACTGAGCTTGGGTTGCCTGTGGGCCAATAAACCAGACATTGTAGTACTGGGCAAGAATATTACAGAATGTCTGATCATTGACTTGGCGTGCCCCTTCGATACGAGAGTGGGTGGTAAAACCAAAGAAAAGATCGATAAGTACCAGGACTTGAAGAGAGAAGTGCAGAGGCTTTGGAAGTGTAGGGAGTCAAGATTGTACCAGTTGTCATCGGAGCGCTTGGAACTCTCCCAAACGATATGTGGACATGGCTTACTGAGCTTGATATGGCCTCTGACATAGTGTTGTTGCAGAAGGCGTGTCTACTGGGATCTGCTAAATTCCTGCGAAAAGTTTTGGATCCGTAAAGCTATGCATGACGAAAAGTTGAAGGGCACCCAAGGCTGCGGAAATAGCTCGATGCCCTTTTCAAAGAACTTTCAGTTTTGTTCTGTGATTTAGCTAGGGCCTCTTCATATAAGCCCGGTTGACCGGGCTAGCCCGCTTACTGGGATGAATTTCGCCTTGGGTTCATATGAGAAAATTAAGCCCGGACTCCGAGATGAGAAAAAGCCGAAGATCCTGGGGACGAATTTTGACGACAAAGTAGAAAAACAAAACAAAGATGGCGAAACACAATCAACTTATTACTTTTGCGTGTATCATGGCTTTGGCAACCCTTTTAAATGTATCAATGCAGCTAAACGGGCTGTTAATATGATGTGGAAAATTCAACAGACAAAAGAAAACGATGCATATTCGCGCCGCCTTAATACGGAAGCGAAATTATCCTTTACGAAGGTTGAAACGAATAAAGCAAAGATGCAAGCAAACGTGTTAGTATAAGCCCGGTCGAACTCACTTGTGGTGGGAAAACATTTGGACAGGAATTGCACCTGAAGAACGTTGCAAAGAAATCTTCAGAATGTCAAGAGCCTATTTTGTGAAGCTAGTAGCAAAGTTGAGACGGAAAAAATCTCGGAAAAACAGAGATCTCGGTAACCAATACAGCCCGCCCCCTCATATGAACACATCGAAAATTTTACAAAGAATTCAGAGGTAAGGCGAGATCTCCGAAACCGGGCCAGCCCGGTCAACCAGGCTCATATGAAGAGGCCCTTAAAAGATAATAACTTTAATAGACTTCTCCCACATCGGGTTTTTCAGAAACTATTTACGTATATAATACATTAGTAAATCCAATAAATCCATTAATTTATAATAATTAATCTAATTGATTTATAATAACATTAAAATGTCAACTATCAATCTAAGATGCCTATAATATATGTTTTTTAGCTCCGATTTAAAAGATTTTTTAAAATCTTAAAAGGACTTTGCATTTTTTATGAACATTAGAGTCCAGGTTGTTCCGATAATTCACAACTCTATAACTAAGTAATCGCTCTCCTACCGATGACTTGTATAATGGAATCTGTAAACTGTCTCTTTGATGGGTTTACCGTTCGTGAATGTTAGACCTCTTACAAAACCTTTCTCTTAAGTACTTAGGTGACGTATTATTCAAGCATTTATACATCAATACTAGGCCTCTAAATATCAGCATATCTTTCATAGAAAGCCAGTTTAGTTGCCGGTGAAGAAGTGGTGTTACATGATCGAATTTCTATGTGTTAGTAACAGTTTTACATCCAAAGCTCTGAATAGGCTGTAGCTTTTTTATGTTTGAGGCTGAATTTATGTTTGAGGCTAAATTTATCAGCAAATTTAAGGTCTTATGGTCAAAACTTGAGCATACTCTGTTGATTTGGCAGAGCATAGAAAAGCAAGGGGATGCTACATTCGCTATGTGGTTGTTATACATAAGGTTAGGCTCTAGAGGCACGCCCTAGTCCGTAGTTGATGGAACAGGGTTTAAGCGCTTTCCCAAAAGGAGAGTGATGGTGTGGGTTCGAAGTTTTCTTGACTGCTGTCTTGTAATTTAGTTTTGTCAGGGTTAATCAACAAATCATTTTCGCAGCACCAGGTTGCAACTCCATGCAAATCGCTTTGAAGTTTTTGTATTGCAACTTCAACATTCGACACAAAAAAATGGCAGGTAGAGTTTTGAGTCATCAACATAAGATTCAAATCCACACGTCGGGACCATAAGAAGGTCGTTGAGGTATATACAGAACAAATGAGGCGAGGGAATAGCGCCCTGAGGTACCCCATGAGTTAATGGTAAAGGATCTGACAATATGGAATGGATGCGGACTGACTGAAACCGATTTGATAAGTAACTCTTAAACCATTCAACACTTGCAGGTGACGTTTTCTGTAATAAACGTTCGTGGTTTATGTATCGAAAGCCTTAGAGAGGTCAAGCAATACTAACCCAGTAAGTTTTCGTTCATCCATACCCTCTAATATTTTATCTGTAATAAAAACGTTCAATGTCTCGGTGGAATGATGTTTTATATTCCCGCTTTGATGAGGGGATAGGCGTTTGTTAGACATTAAGTAGGCGCTAAATTGTTCGAGGACTATTTTGTCGCACACTTTAGAAAGTATATTGCTGGAGGCAGCGTGGCTCAGTGGTCAGAGACGGGGGGATTTGAATGCGGGAGACCCGGGTTCAAATCCCCGACTCGAACTACTGAATGTATTTGTCCTCGGTGATCCCAGGGGTAAATTCACCACGCTTTGTAAATAGCCAACTGGTTTGCCTCCTACCAATTGGGATTCTTAACTGGGAGAGAGGGTTTTTAATATATGACACTGAAAAGCCCCTCTAGGGGAGATGTCATTACGTGTTTATGTTTTATTGAGAAAGTATGAAATCTAATTAAAATAATTTAGTTTTCAATTTACCTATCGCGGTCTGTCCACGTGTTTACTGTCAATAAGGCTGAGCGTGCTAGGGAAGTGTACAATATGCAAACTTAAAGGACCTTAAACTTGAAGCCGTTCACTCTTGGCGCTTGCAAGAGGGCCAAATTACAATCATTTGGCCATGGGGCATTTGTCTTTGAGTTGTAGTTTTCTTTGACAAAATTGAAGTGATATACAATTATAGACCCGTCTACTTTATGAGATTTTCTTTAGGGTTTTTACGTGAGTAGAATTGTTTGTATTATGCTTGACTGAGAGTAATAAAAAGAATGAGAATGAGGAAGCAGGAGATTTCCAAGGATGAAAACCTCTGGGCTCTGTAAAATACGCTTTAAGCTAACTAAAGTATGTTCTGCATACATTTTCCTTCCTGTTTTTCACAGTATCAGAAGTCACACCACCAAAATCTGTAAAACCTCTCCTGAAGTATCACAGGTTTTATGATAGTTAGATATAAGCTTTACCTGAAATTATTTGAGTTAGCATGTAATGATTCAACCAATATGATGTGTACAGATTTTAGTTTTAACGGGGTCGGTACAATCGGTGGACCCCCAAAATGGACCCCCTAAAAAGCATCATAAAAAAATAAAAAATAAATAAATAAAATAAAAAAATAAAACACTTTTTATTTTGTTCGGCTATAAAAGTCACATACAATTCGACTAAATCGCGGCCTGTTGGCAGGATCCTGCCCCTGCTCGAGAATTCTCACAAACTTTGCCGAGGTTTTCACCAGGCTATGGGGGCACGCACATAATGTTTTATTCTTTTATAAAATTATTAGTTTCCGACTTAACAAAGAGAAAGACGATATACGAAGCGCTAAACTAAATTCTTACAACTTAGTGGAGACAGCCAACCATATTGCTCACGTCATTTTCGAGCTTCATAGAGCTTTGAAAACACATTGGTTGACCAATCAAAACGCACGTACTATCTAAATTATTTGATAAAAAAAAAAGATAGAGACGAAAATGGTGCAGAAAGCATTCAGGCTAACTATCGTTTATAGTAGTCTAGATTTCAGGGGTAAAACCACAGGCTTCCCAAACTTAAAACTCTACTTTTTTTTGCGTTTAGGACTTCTTTCTAGAGTTTTGGTACAAATGACTGTTGTACTTATGTACTTAGTGTTAGATACTACATAAGTAACAGCTTCCGTATAAGAGAATGTATGGGAAATTTGTTGTCTCTCTAAAATTGTGTAAATTACTACCTAGTTTGAAATAAATTTTATCTACCTCTAACGAGTTGTTTATTTGTGCTTTGTACCAATTTTTTTTTTTTTTTGTTATTTTGAGGCTGCTGGGCAGATATATTTGAAAAAGTGTTGCTCTCTTCTTAAAACTATTAAAGGCAGCACACTCGATCGCTTCGAGATCATATGTGACTCCACAAATCGCTCTCTCCTCGCCAAGAAATTTCCCAAATCCCAAAAAAAATATCAGTTCCGATCCTAAAAGCCCAATAAATATTGCTTCCTATTAATTTGCTTTGACGGTTGAAAGATTCAGTAGAAAACGAAGAAATTTTGAGTAAAGTTTAGCTGTTCGGCTTTCCTATAGAAGGCTTGTGCTACGCACTGCGGCAACGGACCGTTACTTGAGGAAAGGAACGCGTACGCCTTTCTTCTTCTCTCTGATTGTTCCATGCGTGGGAAACCTGTAGTAAAACCCGCAACCAACGTAGGCCTTAGTGCCCATTTTAGTGGCTAGACAGTTTAGCTACTAGCCCGTTTGTGCTATCTAGACTTGATTTTTACCATTTAAACCACATCCCAATATAAACATCACGCTTTCAGCTTAAAAATTAAGTCTTCGTGGATGTTCAAACAAGGCGATACATTTTCAGACACAAAACCATGCATTAATCTTGAATTTGTAAGCTTCGGAAGTAATGTGGCAGCTTTTCATATCACTTCAACAAGTAATCTCATAGACGAGGCACTTTCAGTAGACCATCTACCTCATCACCATTAGCATTATTGTCAACTGGATTTTCAGCTTTTATTTCTTCTTCATATTTGTGCTTTTTCCGAGACCAAAACTTCTTATTGTTTTCTTCAGCACTTTCCACTTCTTCCAGAGTCTGGGGCAAGTTGCGATTGACAGTCTCAGGTAAGAAATATGCTGCAATTCCCGCCAGTAAACACAGAACTCCCATAATCACTAACGGCACGGTTTCGTCATTCAAGCTGGGAAGTTTGGCCTACAGATTTGTTTTCAAAAAATTTAGTAAAGAATGATGGGAAAGTTATTAACCTGCTTCAGTTGTTATAATTCAAAATACAATTGAACCCTGGAGTTTGGAATGAAACTGACCAAAAACACTTGATTAATGGGGAGTTTATGCTTTTATATGTTTTATTTTAAACTTTCTGGCATTGAAAGAAAGAAAAAAAGCTTTTTAAAAATTACGAGTAGCCAACCACTTTTCAGTATTTTCAGTGGGATTTAGATTAAAATATTTCAAAAATGTATAC